>JACVVK020000179.1:75000-200000 GCA_018292915.2 Batillaria attramentaria | reverse complement strand
CACTTTCCTTCCAGCTGTGGATCATGGACCATTTTCAGCCCTGCATAAAGTGTCGCGTCAATACTGACATGCTTCCTAATAACGTACCTTATGTGCTGCTCGGATTCCCGCCGCTTTTAATGAAGGTGTGGCGCTCATATCAAACGAGTAGTTTCCTGAAAAAAAAAGAAAGTCGCTGACGAAGTTCGGAGAAGATGCGTAGAAGCCGTTAGGTTAAATCTGTGTTGTGTGTTAGCACCGGCAACGGAGGGTCAACTGAAGCTACCACCCTTTACCCCCAATCGCCCAGTTTTAAGTTCTTTGATCCCATAATAGCAGTGCTGGCGTCCTTACGTGGAGAAGGAAAGAGAACAAGACACAAAAAAGGGGTTCCAGCTGATGTTAGAGAGGTCGGCATAGATGTTTACCTTGCAGAACTGTGTCTAAATTCAGGTAGGCCACTGCATGGTCTGACAACCATCGTCGTTTTTCCTGTTAAAAGAAAAAAAAAGGAAAACTAAGAAGATTAAAACTTAAAAGATCCAAAAAAGTTTTATCCCTTTCTCCCTGTAGGGGGGTATGGAAAACTGTCAGTATGACGTGGTTAACTTCAAAGCCTCAATACGCTTGTCAGTCAGGCCGCGCATACAACAACGTTGTGGAAAAAAATGTTCATCGAATGCGCTCATTCCGCATTTCAAAAGCACTTGTGTCAAGATATAACTGTTAACATGACAGACCACCGCGAAGACTCGCGTCGCGGTATTATTGCCAAAAGGGTAGCTTTTGAAGCGAAGGCGCTGGCTGGGCTGCTCTATTTATTATAGAAACATTCACGGCCGGATTCACGTCCAAAGAAAGCCGCATTTCTCCTAAATTAGAAGTCGTAATGGTGAGAAAACGTTGTCATCATGCTCATCGAGCATCACCCCTTTCGGCAAACAGCCTCAGAGCTTCGTAAGCGCATACTGTTATTTTTATGCGACACCAATGAAATCAATCATAGGGACCGGCCCCCGTAGTGTAGTGGTTAGCACTTCGGACCATGGACCGGGAGACCCGGGTTCGAGTCCCAGCCGAGACAAGCGGGATTTTTCCTACCTAGGTCGGCTCCTACCCAGAGCGGGTGTGCTATGGGCCCAATGGGGAGGCTGTTGCCACACAGCCGAGCTTCACCCACTTCACGGGTGCGACTTTGGGGGTGCTTCCCTTGGTATGACACGTCTTATGATGTGGATGATTACACGGCCGGCACCGCAGGTGCCGTAGTTCCCGGGCCTGGTTAATGCCGGGATATTTATGACAGGAAGCGTGGAATGCGGCCCTGTCCCGCAGTCCCAAACCACACGGACCTCCATAGCATCATTTTACCATCATCTTCATCTCCATCATCATGCATAATAAAAATTGCCCCAACTTCCGAGCCCTCCGTGGATTCCACCCATTACCAGGGAGGAACACCACTGGATCTGGCAAAGAGTCGTGGCAGCAAAAAAAAAAGAAAAAAAAAAAGAGAAAAACTTGAAAAAAAGAAATCAATCATAGGTGTCGTATCAGATATATTGTAATACTGTACCAGCACATATACACAAAGAAAAGGAGGAAAACAACAGAAAAAGAAAGGAAAAAAAAAAGAAAAAAGAAAAGAAAGAAAGAAAAAAAAAAAACCAAAAAGCTAGCACAACATTTGGCTCCTAGCCGGAAAATGAGTCATGATTGATATCACTGACATGTCAACTTTCTCACAGCTCACACAGCCCCAGCCCCTCCCCCATCCCCGCCCCGAATATGGATCTTCCTATATATATAGATGTCAGTCAGGAGTCAGTCAGTCACACAATACCTCCACCCACTCTGTGGATCCGATCAGGCCAAACTCCTCTGCTGCCCAGCTACAGAACATCACACTGCGACGTGGCTCCCAGCCTGAAACAAACATATTTCGATTCGCTGGTTGTTAGTGGGCTTAAGTTTCCACCATGCGCGCAGTAAGAGATAAAAATTGTCAGTACAAAAAGTAATTGGCGCCGGTGTAATAAAACAAACGTACTCCCCAGGGGATTCACTCCTGAGAAAAAAATATCGTAAAGAAACTCAGGAGTGAAAGTTTCGTACGACAGAAGTATTCCCAAGGCTTGGGAGTACTTCTGTCGCAGGAGATTTTTACCCGGTGTAGGATCCGGTCCGGTCCCCCCTCTGAAGTAGTCCCCCGGGGGACCAATTCGTGGCAAAAACTGCTCTATAATGGTCCCCCCTTAGACATCCAGCCTCGTTTTCGACTGGTCCCCCTGGGCGATTTTGGTCCCCCCTCGCATCCAAAATAGGCCCCCTCTCGAAGTGGTCCCCCTCTTTTCTAACCAATGTAGTCAGTATTTATTTTTAACTTTATTGTTATAGTGTGTGTCAACTCAGTAGAAAACGTGACTCTGGATCTCTCTCACTCTCTCTCTCTCTCTCTCTCTCTCTCTCTCTCGCCCCCCACACTTTCTCTCCTCCCCCCATCTCTCAAACACACACACACACACACATTATGCACGCACTCACGCACGCGTGCACACTCACTCACGCACGCACGCACGCAAACACACACACACACACACACACACACACACACACACACACACACACACACACACACACACACACACACACACCCCTCTTTCGTTATATGTATAATTATTTTCATTTTTGTACAGAGATGTTATTCAAGATGATCTTGAACTGGGTCAAGGTTACAGTGTCAAATCTAAACTTTTAAAAGTGATTTAACTTCGTAGATTTGCCGTTCTATGTAGCCTATACTTTTGTTTTTTATTTTCTCTTTTTTTTTGTGGGATGAGAAAACGGTCGCCACTAAAAAACAAAAGTATAGGCTACATAGAACGGCAAATCTACGAAGTTAAATCACTTTTAAAAGTTTAGATTTGTTTTCTCTTTTTTTTTTTTTTTTGTGGGATGAGAAAACGGTCGCCACGCTTCTTGACACGTCACGTGACTCGTGTCAAACATCGCCACGCTTCTTGACACGTCACGTGACTCGTGTCAAACATGCCTATAATTATAAGTACACGACAATTCATTCCGTCAACCAGTCTTCGTTTTTCATTGACTATCATCATGGACGACACTCTGTATGACAACGTGTTGAACTATTTGAAAAATGGCACTTACCCTCTGACCGCGAAAGGGGAAAACCGTGATGTGACTAAAGTTAAAAAGAGACAGTTGAGAAAGACTGCTGCAAAATACACAATTCGAGAGGATGTGCTCTACCACGACGGAATCCTCGTGGCAAAGAGGAACCAGGTTCCAGAGATATTGCAAGAGTTTCATGACAACTATGTGAGCGGAGGACATTTGGGGATGAACAAGACTTATAAGAAGGTGAGCACCCGTTTTTGTACTCCCAGTTTTAACAGGCTTTAGAATGGGAACGAGGTTTTGTGTGTTTCTGGTATGTCTGGTATAACCAACACATCGGATATAGCGGCCACTTTTGTCCTGGTGGACGTTATATCCGATGACTCCGTATATAACGTAAATTTTCCGGTATAGCCGATGTCTTCGGTATATAACGGACATTTTCCGGATTGAAGACATTTCCTTTGCTGGCTCTCTCTCTCTCTCTCTCTCTCTCACTCACACCCCCCCCCCCCCACACACACACACACTGTTATCTACCAGTTATCTTTAAGACATAGTATTTATAAATATTTCATTACTCTTTTTTCTCTCTAGGTCTTGGAGCGTTACTTCTGGCATGGAATGAAACAGGAGGTTGAAGACTACTGCAGATCATGCTGTGTGTGCCAGAACATGAACGCTTGCAGAAAGAAGCCAGCAGCACCGCTTCACCCCATCCCAGTGCCCAAAAAGAAGTGGAGCCTCGTTGGAATGGACATCATAGGACCTTTGCAGGTCACTGACAGAGGTAACCAGTACATTGTTGCCCTCACAGACCACTTTACAAAGTTTCCCGTTGCCAAGGCCATCCCGTGCAAGAGTTCAGAGGAAGTTGCCAGATTCATGTACGAAACCATCTGCATCTTTGGCGCGTTTGATTCCCTCATAACTGACCAAGGCCGTGAGTTCATTAACTTTGCGCTTGATATTCTCACCGACCGTTTCAATATCAACCATCGCATTTCTTCGGCCTACCACCCTGAGACGAACGGCCAACGGGAGAGGGACAATAGGACACTCAAAGACACTTTGGTAAAGATCACAGACAATGATGATTGGGATGAACTCTTGCCAGCAGCCCTGTTCGCCTACCGAACATCCGTTCACAAGTCTACACAGTTTTCACCCTTTTTGGCATTGTATGGTGAGCAGGCAAAACTACCATTTGACGTCACTGGTGATGCCAACGAGCAAGATCTGAACGAAGAAATCATGGACACTATGAAGGGGATTCACGAGGAAGTCAAGAACAAAATTGGTGAAAACATTTCAAGGGCGCAGAAGAAGCAGAAAGAGTACTATGACAGCAGGCGTGCATATGACCACGGGTTCCGCATCGGAGACAAAGTCTTAATCATCAATGCTGCACGAGTACACAGAATGGGAGGCAAGATGGCACCAAGATTCGTCGGGCCATATGAGGTCATAAGTGTGTTGCCGAAGGGTCGACTTCAACTGAAGAACACTAAAAGTGGGAAAATACTGAAGAATCTCTACAATATCAGCAACGTCAAATTGTTCCATGATCGTACACAGGACAACGCTGACCCCTCCCATGCTCCACAGGCTGACCCCTCCTATCATCCACAGGCTGACCCCTCCCATGCTCCACAGGCTGACCCCTCCTATCATCCACAGGCTGACCCCTCCCATGCTCCACAGGCTGACCCCTCCTATCATCCACAGGCTGACCCCTCCCATACTCCACAGGCTGACCCCTCCCATGCTCCACAGGCTGACCCCTCCTATCATCCACAGGCTGACCCCTCCTATCATCCACAGGCTGACCCCTCCCATGCTCCACAGGCTGACCCCTCCTATCATCCACAGGCTGACCCCTCTTGCCAGCCGCCATTGAGAATGAAGTTCCACCCCGTTGATGGTGCCTGGCAAAAGGATCGGGCCTCCAGTTTGAATTTCCCCAGACTTTTCAGGCGGCACCCCTCAAGGGAAAGTGTTGAAGTTGACATTACGGCTACACCTCTCGATAGCGTTAGCGTAAAAGGAGATGGGAATTGTTTTTTCCGGTCTGTGAGCTTTGTTGTTTTGGGGACTGAGTCGAAATATAAGGAATTCCGAAATATCATTTGCGATTGGATTGAAAAGAATGACAAACGCTTCTACGGAACGAGCGCACGTGAAAATTACGTCGCGACATCAAACATGAGAAACGACCGTACTTGGGCCACCGAGGTTGAGATATTTGCTGCAGCCACCCTCTTGGACACGCCCGTGTATGTGTTCACAAGAGAGGCTCCAGGCCGACAACCTAGGTGGCTGAAATACGGGCCAGTTTGGCAATCGGCCCCATTGAAAACAGACAGAGCAATTTATATAATGAATCTTGGACATCACTTTGCTCCTGTTTTTTGTGTCACTCCTTAGACCAGAACTGTTAGTCTTCTGCTGTTTTTGTTGTTTCAAGCGTCATGATTTGAGACACTGGTACTCAGTCTTGACTGTCTACTTGAAGTACGCTGAAAGCCAAAGGTGGCAACTAGTTTTCATGTCATGGACACTTACTTAATTTTGAAGAAATATTTTTCTATGGCGTTGTATAGAAAATATTAGATACTTGGTCTTTGATGTTATTCTCTAAATGCTATTTCCAGTTTAAAAAAATTGACAGGAAATGTGGACTTTCATGCATTCGATGACGTTTCATGCAAAGACAGTACGGTAGAAGTTTGTTTTGTACTTTGCTATTGTTATTATTTTGCTCATTTCAGGACAAGATGTGCGATTAACAATTTATTAATTTACATTTATGTTGCGTTATAAAGTGCACAGCGCTCTGGTTAACAATTTCTGTTGCAACTCTTTGCTATTCATTAACTGTTTCTTGTTTCATTTCTTGTTTCTTTGACACAGTTTGACTGGACATACCTTTTGAAATAAAGTTTTTCTTGTCAAAGAACGTAAATGTCTATTTCAGGTTTTGCTAGAGAGAGAGAGATAGAGAGTGGGGGGGGGGGAGAGAGAGAGAGAGAGAGAGAGAGAGAATATTGATTGACTTATTTATTTATTGTTTGAAATTCTAGTAATAATGTTTAGTATTCGGTACAACCATCTCATAAACAAAAACAAAAAAAAAAGAACCAATGCAAAAAAACAACTGAAAGAAACAAGAACCAACAACCAAACAAATATATCTCACACACACAAAAATAACAACAAGCACATAAATCGGGAAAAAAAAAGAAAAAAAAATGTTCCTATGGCCCTGTGCTTTTGGGGACAATAAAGTTTTGTAACAATAAAGTTAAAAATAAATACTGACATAGCTCTACATTGGTTAGAAAAGAGGGGGACCAGTTCGAGAGGGGGCCTATTTTGGATGCGAGGGGGGACCAAAATCGCCCAGGGGGACCAGTCGAAAACGAGGCTGGATGTCTAAGGGGGGGACCATTATAGAGCAGTTTTTGCCACGAATTGGTCCCCCGGGGGACTACTTCAGAGGGGGGACCGGACCGGATGCTACACCGGGAGTAAAAATTTCATAAGGTATTTTTACTCCGGAGTAAACATTTCATTATGTATTTTTCACTCCGGAGTAAAGATTTCAAAGTTTTTTGGGTTTTTGTTGTTGTTGTTGTTGTTTGTGTTTTGTTTTTTGTTTTGTTTTTTTACTCCGGAGTGAATCCCTCGTGGGAGTAAGTTTGTCGTGTTACTTGGGGAATCGAACTCATGACCCGAGCATTGTCAGTCAAACGATCAACCATGTCGGCTACCCCAGCTATTGATTAAGTTAAGACCAAAATGCTGTACACAGCCTAAACTTGTGAGGGGGAAAAAAGACGACTGAAGCTGTCTTAGCATAGGGAGAGAGCACTGACGTGTCATCAGTCACTGTTTCCCGGCGATGCCAGAAATATCCTACTGTGTGTAACGGTGTCTGCCCTATGTTCTCCCAGGTCTACGTTCCCCAAGGTTCCTTTACGTGTAATTATGATTCTGCTTAGGGTTAGTGTTTTGGGTTAGGGTTGCTGTAAGAACATAAATTTGCGGGAGCATAGACATGTGTACGGTACCGTGCTGTGTGACGTACCGTCTTTAGCAAGTTGTGCAAACACTCGTGCCATCTCCAGCATGACGGCTGTGCCAGATCCCGGGTCCAGGGCACCATATGCAATGGCGTCTCTGTGGTTACCCACCAACACCACACGGTCTAAGCCGGGATCAGAACAAGCGAAAGGTGCTTAAGTATTAAATTTATGTACGTCTATAATCCAAGCAAAGACCATTTGTTACTAAGGTCTTTGGTCCAAGGTCACTTTCGCCTCGCTTTGCTTAAGACAGATTGATAAATAATCTCACGTTTCCTACGACTGACTACGAAACCTCCAGTTTACAATAATACTGTCAACTGAAAGTACAGTTAAATACAACGCTAAACTGATACTGAAAGCCTAGCCAGTTCAATACCTGAAACGCTAAAATTGAAAGCATACCTGGTTCAATAAAACGCTAATGCTGAAAGCATACTTGGTTCCATAACTGAAACGCTTGAGCTGAAAGCATACTGGGCTGGTTCAACAAAACGCTAATGCTGACAGCACACCTGGTGGAACAACAACAAAACGCCAAATCTGAAAGCAGAGCAGGATCAACAAAACGTTCATGCTGAAAGCTTACCTGGTTCGATTACCCCTTTCAACGTGGCAAACACGTTGAAAACTCGCCGGTTTTGGAGTTTATTTTGGACGTCAACTTCCACAGGGCTGAAAATACGATGAGTCAACTGGTTGACTGAGTAGTCACACACACACACACACACACACACACACACACACACACACACACACACACACACACACACACACACACACACACACTCTCTCATTGACACATACAAAACAACGAGAAAAAACAAAACAAAACAAAACAAAACAACAACCAAAAACAAACACCAGCACCACCAACAAAACCAAACCAGCGTAAGTGCAGTAACCCGTACAGAGCCCCTGGCTTGTTGCTGCCCACGTGGTAGGTAAGCCCCAGGTCACCCTTCCAGTCGTCTGGTACCTGCTCCCCCTCCAGGTTCCTGAGGGAGGAAGGGACGGAGACATTGAGGAAATACTTCCAGAGGAAAAAAAATGGCTTCGCACCCCAATCTGATTCTGATTGGGTGCTTGGCCTAAGGGCCACGCTAAATCAGCATAAATAATCACAATAGCACAACTAATAATATCTGCTTATCAAGGCCATCTACTCCGGCCTTAGTGTTCAGCTATTACTTTTCAGTCGTGTCCACGAGAGGCTAAAACTGTCCCTGTGTTATATTCTCTGTCAGATATTTGGAATAGTGTTCCGCCTCCCACACCTTTCCTCCCACATCTTACTGCCACTAGTCTCTTCGTTTAAACTATGCAACTATGCATATTATCACTATCACCCTGCGACTTCAATGTCGATATCATTTTGAGAGGAAACCCGGACCTATCTACACACCAAAATATAAATCTTTTCCAAACCGTGCAACAGTTTATCGAAGTATCGGGTCGCTTCGCCATTCAGTTAAATTACTGCATCCCCGACTGATCAGTGTGTCCACACAAACTCGTTGCCGCCACCAACCCGCGCTCTCCACCGCATTACAGACCCAACAGTACAGTTTGATGTGTTCTCTTTTCCTTCCTCTTCTTCTTCTTATCTCTTCAAGTTTCCTATGACTTCTTATTTCCTCTGTCATCAATCTCTCCCGGGCAGTTTCTGCCTTGTACGTAACCTGGTTCACGTGAGTACGCTTTTAGGCTTTGACTTGTCGTGCACTACTGTACTACTCAGTGATGGCGATGTATCCAACCGGAATGAAAATGCTTAAACCAGCTATGTTTATTAACTTGCACATAACTTACTCTTGTCATGTTTGTTAGACTGATATGAATTAATGAGTAGACAGATGTGTCATTGTGTGTGTGTGTGTGTGTGTGTGTGTGTGTGTGTGTGTGTGTGTGTGTGTTCCCCTACTGAGTCACTTCTGATTTTCAGTCCTACGTTGACAAGCTATCAAGGAAAATCCTTACTGACTAAATTATTTCTTGATGCTCTGCAATATCTAGTCTTTCAGCTGAAATAGAAAACAGACCAAGACTGACATCCAGTGTACCAGTCTGAACACCGACACCCAGTTACTCCCTGAAACATGGCCACTCCTGGTTACAGCCCCCCATCGATGAGTGCATCCTTGCCGTTGGAGATGGGGCTTGCGTGTCTCCATGACCCCGAGAGCTATGCCGGCGGGAGATTCGTCTCCTGGTAGGGCCACCCATGCTGGACAGGTCGAAGGGTAGAGGCCAGACGAAGCGCACTCACCGGTCCTCCAGGTTGGGGGTTTGAGTAGGGCTAACAACCCAACTCTTTAAAAACAAAACCTGTTACAGAAACTACAACCACAGATCTACAACGCAACTTGGTCCAGGAAGAGTCCTCTCTAGTAGAGCCCATGACGCGAGCTGGTGAAAGCCCTCGGGAAGCCAGTGCGCCGACTACTCTTCTGACGGCCAAGACCAAAGCCAGGATAGGGACCTGGAACATCCGAACCCTATACGAAACAGGAAAGACAGCACAAGTGAGTCAAGAAATGCATAGATACAATCTGAAGCTGCTCGGCCTATGTGAGACAAGATGGACAGGAACAGGACGCACTCGACTCACCTCCGGAGACACCATCCTCTACTCCGGACACGAAGACGGCCAACCACACATGCACGGAGTAGCGTTGCTGATGACACCTGAAGCAACACAAGCACTATTGTCCTGGGAACCAGTGTCACCAAGGATCCTGAGCGCCAGATTCAACTCGAAGGGCAGGAAAGTCACCATCCTCCAGTGCTACGCTCCCACCAACATGGCGGATGAGGAAGAAAAGGAGAACTTCTACGAGCAGCTCCAAGCCGTCCTCGACAAAGCACCGAGAAGAGACCTGAAGATCCTCATGGGAGACCTCAACGCCAAAGTGGGCACCGACAACACAGACAGAGAACTCATCATGGGCAAACACGGAACAGGGACACAGAACGAGAACGGAGAGCTCTTCACAGAATTCTGCACCACCAACGACCTGGTCATCGGAGGCACCATATTCCCCCACAAGACCATCCACAAAACCACCTGGACATCACCGGACGGAAGAACTGTAAACCAGATCGACCACATCACCATCGGCAGGAAGTGGCGAAGAAGCTTGCTGGACGTCCGAGCAAAGCGGGGAGCTGATGCAGCCTCAGACCATCACCTCGTCATTGCAGCGATCAAGATCAAGCTGAAGGCCTACAGAGACCAGGCGGACAGACCATCCCACAAGTACAACGTGCACAGTCTGAAGGAGAGCGTCAAGACCAACGCCTTCAGATGTGAGCTGAGGAACAGATTCAGCGCTCTCGACACACTACCTGAAGAGACAATCGAGGAGCACTGGCACGACCTGCGAGAAACCTGGACAGCAACATGCAGGGAAGTGCTGGGAAAGAAGACGAGACAACACAAAGAGTGGCTTACATCTGACACCTGGGACCTCATCACAGAGAGGAAACGCCTGAAAGACCTGATCAACCACACTGACGACCAAGACCACAAGCGCGACCTGCAGGCTCAATACTGGGACGTCAACCGGCAGGTCAAGAGGAGCGCAAGGAACGACAAGAGGAACTTCATCAACGACCTCACAGAAGAAGCAGAAACAGCAGCAGGACAACAGAACATGAAACGGCTCTACGAAATAACAAGGACACTCTCTGGGAAAAATAACAACCCCACCAGACCAGTCAAAGACAAGAACGGACAAATCATCACCAAAGAGGAAGACCAAAGGACAAGGTGGGCTGAACACTTTAAGGAAACGCTCAACAGGCCTCCACCACCAGTCCCACCAGACATACCACCGACAGCCCAGCTACTCGACATCAGCACCAACCCCCCTACCAAGACCGAGATCATCAAAGCCATCAAGTCCCTCAAGTCTGGCAAAGCAGCAGGCCCCGACGGCATACCACCAGAAGCCCTCAAGGCCGACATCCAGACCTCCACCGACATGCTGCACCCGCTCCTGAGGAAGATCTGGGAGAGCGAGAGCGTGCCACAAGACTGGAAGAAGGGACACCTGGTAAAGCTGCCAAAGAAAGGGGACCTCTCATCCTGTAGCAACTGGCGAGGCATCATGCTCCTGTCCATACCAGGGAAGGTTCTCACCAGGATCATCCTGGAGAGGCTGAAGACCGCGCTGGACAAGACACTCCGGGAGGAACAGGCAGGATTCCGCAACGACCGATCCTGCACTGATCACATAGCCACGATGAGGATCATCATCGAGCAGTCCCTGGAGTGGCAGACCCCCCTGTACAGCACCTTCGTTGACTTCCAGAAGGCGTTCGACAGTGTTGACAGGGAGGTCATCTGGAAGCTGATGTCTCACTACGGTTTTCCACCAAAGTTTGTCAACATCATCCGACAGCTGTACGAAGATGCCACCTGCCAGGTAATCCACGACGGGAAACTGACAGAACCATTCACAGTACGGACCGGCGTTCGTCAAGGCTGCATCCTCTCACCCACAATCTTCCTGATGGTGGTCGACTGGGTCATGAGGCAAGCCACCGACGGTAAGAGGACAGGGATCCAGTGGACCTTCAGCAAACAGCTCGAGGACCTGGATTTCGCGGACGACATCGCCCTCCTCTCCCACAAGCAACAAGATGCGCAGGAGAAGCTGAACAGAGTCGCCGAAGAAGCTGAGAAGACCGGCCTCAAGATCAACATCAGCAAGACCGAAGTCATGAGAGTCAACCACAAACAGCACGACCCCATCCAGCTGCACCAGGAAGACATCAAAGAGGTGGACAAGTTCATCTACCTCGGCAGCATTGTCAGCAAGGATGGAGGAACGGACGAAGACATCAAGAGCCGCACCAACAAAGCCAGACATGCCTTTCGCACTCTGCGCCCCATCTGGAGATCCACAGCCCTATCCCTGCGAAACAAGATCCGGATCTTCAACTCAAATGTGAAGTCGGTCCTACTCTATGGCTCGGAGACATGGCGCACCACCAAGACAGGCTCCCACAGGCTGCAAATCTTCATCAACAGATGCCTCCGCAACATTCTCAACATCAGATACCCACTGGTGATCACCAACCAAGACCTCTGGGAGCGAACAAGACAGGTCCCCATCGAGCAGGAGATCAAGAAAAGGAAATGGGGATGGATCGGACACACTTTGCGAAAGCCAACATCAAATGTCACCAGGCAGTCCCTTGATTGGAACCCCCAGGGAAAGCGCAAAGTGGGCCGACCGAAGCAGACCTGGCGGAGGAGTACGGACGCTGAAGCCAAGGCCGCCGGAACGACATGGGCCGAACTAAAGAGGGCGTCCCAGAACCGAGTGCGCTGGCGGAGTGTGGTTGCAGCCCTATGTTCCCCAGGGAATAAAGAGGACTAAACTAACTAAACTAAACCTGGTTACAGCCAGCCACCTCAATCGGATGACGATGGGAAAAGGATAATATTTATCAAGCGGGTTGCCACCGGACTTAATCTGCAACTCAACATGTGCGCAGCTAACCAGTAAATCATACGAAAACGTCAGGACGTTTGGTCAGGAGGATCTTCTTTCACATGCAGGTCGATTGTGTTTGATCAGGTTTTTTCACACGCGTATGGCCGACAGAGGCGATACGTGTTTCTCTTACAGTTACGTACGCCATCGAACGTCGGCACTGAGTCGGACAGGCACTGAAATCTGCTTTCCCATCTCACTACCGTAGAAGACCAAGAAGCAATGATGAAATGGTCACTGACGAATACGTTGTAGCGGTACGGTGTCTACGGTTCCATATGTGGCGAGCAAAAAAAAAAAAAAAAAAAAAAAAGCTCGCATGAAACGAGACTATTGACCATCGCCAAAAATGGGCGGAAGTCAGTTGCAGAAGGAGCCCCCTACTGTGCGGTGGACAGTGCAACTCGCGAATCGTCTTCAATAAACAATAAAAAAAAAAAAAAAAGAACACTATCGTCCGTTTTGGTTGGTGTTACTGTCGTGAATTATGAATACGTCTTTAATCGTTTTGGCCCAGATTTTAAACCCGCATACCTTCCAGACAGAATGCGACATTCAACGTGAAAATGTTAGAGCTGACGTCGGACTTACTGAATTGACAATTTAATATTTAAAATGAGAAGATGATGTGCTCACTCGCGTTTGTGTGAGAGATGTATAACGCAAAGCAAATGACAATAGAGATCGCTCGGGCCTCATCTACAGACTCGTCTCACTGAGTTGAGGCAAGACTCGGCAGTACCTCGTCAATTTTGCTTTGAAGACTCGTCTGAGACGAGACGATCTGCGATATGATAAACAATGAGCACTGTATTCTATACATCACTCACTGTATAAGAACTCTGGCATCGTCGTATCCAACAGGATGACAGGGGATGGTGGGAAGATCCATATCTTCCAACGGGACACGCAAAGCATCGTCTGCAAGTCAAGGAAGGAAAATCAATCGTATGGTCTGTTCTACTGAGTCGGCAAAAGCGTGCATGAGGTGGTGAGGACTGCAACGATACGCCTTTAGTACAATGTGTAGTGCGAGTCATGCTGTAGAAGTGAATAGTAACTCTTTAGAGTGGGTTCCAGCCACCACCTGTAAGCCGGGTTACGACAGTCTGTCAACATTTCAAACTCATCTATCAATATCCCCAGGTATGCACTGCCTATAATTATATGCTTTCTCACACAAACACACTGGATACAAATACTAAGTTACATAAATGCGAGAGCTAAATAACGCCTGCCTGTTGAAGCATATCCCGGAGTAGCAGGGTCACCCGATGTTGTCCGAATATTTCCGTGCTCCACGTCATCTCCGGGTAGCCACCAGGTGGCGGGGAAGACGTGGTACGTCATGTTCACATTGACGTCAGCGGGGTCGTTGTAGAGCACCACAGCAGATGCTCCCCGTTTTGTGGCTTCGCGCATCTGGTGTGGAAACAGGCCATTAATAACTTACAAATGGCCCTTTCCAGGGCGTTCAGAATAATTGGACGAATACTGCTGTAAGGATGTGAATCTTTTCGATGAGGAAATTCCCCCCACAGCCGACTACTGAGATATAACCTTGCACGGCACTACTTAAAGAACATACACACATGACGACGTTAAACAAGCTCTAGCTCTGCAAACGCATTTACCCACGTGAGTAACACCGTAGTCCACAGCCATGTCTCGAACCCATAAGCCGGAACAGGTGAATACAATCAGTTTTACATGGTACTTACACGTCGTTTATGCACACCAACCAAGGCCGGGTAAACCGAGCAGTGACTCACCTTCCTTCCCCGGCTGATCTTGCCGTAGCGGATGAGGACCACAGCGTTCGCAGTGTCCACCCCCATCTTATCCAACGTGCGGAAATCCTGAGGCCGTCCATAGTTGGCGTAGATCAACTTCCCCTGCACGACACGGAACAGTATTTGTGTTGTTGTGGGCCAATATCCAATCGCTTGGTCAAAGAGCCGCGAACTGAACCCAGCGCGCGCGCTCAATTAAATCACGCGCATTCCTTGACATAATGCACATCAAGACATTACATAAGTGTATTTCTGTCTTTCTTTCTTTCTCACTCCCTTTTTATTTTTTTGATGGCAAAGGACGTTACAACCATCAAACAAGCAATCAACCAACCGCCATTCGTTTTACTAACAGATCGTCAAAAATCACAAAGAAAGTCGATGGACACCAAAGGGAATCGGAACAGAAAGGCGCTGGCCATTTCCCATTGTTAATAAAGCGCGACCCAGAAATGATGGAAGTCTAACTGCACGTCAGTGAATCCCCTAATCACTCAAGGGTCGATTTCAATGAAGCAGTTTAGGGGTCAGAGCTTTGTTTTCATTACAAACAAGTTGACTGCTCCGACGAAACAGGCGGAAATTGCCCAGTAGCGTTCCCAGTGCCTAGGGCATTGCATCAAATGCCCTGTGGCAGAACGTTATCGGAGAAAACATGACGTGCTCGATCACGCTGCTGCTGAATGACAGAGGCGATTGATACAGAAGGGCTCTCCATCACTGCCTGTCGTCTCTGCTCAGTGGGGGCCATTCTGTCTCTATTTTTCAGGCTGGTCATAACTCATGAATTTTTTCTTTGGAAGACTAAAATGGTGCATCTCTCTCTATTTCTCTCTCACTATTTCAGCTAAGCAGCCGGTTTATTCCCACTTAGACATCCCAGTAAGACCATCCCAGACAGAAAGGCCCATTCCAGCTAGAGCCATCGCAGCTAGATCCCGCCCCAGCTATACTCATCCTAAATAGACGCATACTAAGTAACAAAGAAAGACATAAGGACAACACTACTCATCTTATCAGTTCACCACAGTGAAGATCATTGACCTTTGATATCTATAACTGCCGCTGATCATCTCTGAACTGATCCGGCGAGATGCCGGAGTAGCGCTGTCCCTGTATGTGTTGACCTATTGACATTACGTTTAATGCGCCATGTTCATGTCATATGACAGAATACCTGCACTTTGCCTGACGGGGAGTAGAAGCAATATGGCCACGTGACGTCATTGTCCCACTTAGACCCTGTCCGTGCTCCAGGCTTGGAAGTGAACATTGGCCGTCCCCGGCCGTCCAACATGGATACCTGCACCGGCACACGTGCAACACACGGCATGGTACAAAAACTAAAAATGAAAGATTCTAGACATGCATATTATAACAACGTTAGAAACAAAAGTTTGCCAAAATTCTTGAGAGCCGGCAGTACCAGTCTTTGCGTGCTGGGAATATTAGGAAGGACTACAACTAAATAATATTCCCATTTTACGCCGCTCACTTACTGTAGGTACGTGCGGAAAACAGAACTCAAGCAGTCAGCCTGGATAGCGTCATCGACGCCGTCTATCTCTGTACACATTCAGAAGCCATCAATCAAGACTGTGTTAGACCGGGTTCTTGTTTATAATGAGCGATACTGCAAGGTCAGTGAACGATACGACGGCCCAAAGACATCAGTCGTATGAACAGTAACGGGATTTCCAGTAAACAGTCACAGTATCAACCTTCAGTTGTTTGCTTCTTTTGATAAGCGGACCTTATGCCGTGCAGGCGGAATTGACCGTCGAATGTGCCACTGCAATATCTTATTCCGACTGGTGTCTAGTAACAGTTCAGGACAGAATAATTTTTTTTTTCAAAGTCCTTTTCCACACTCGGCGGATCGTGCTTATTTCACGCTAGGGTTATCTGAGTATAGAAACTCTGAGCTCTGACGGTTTGTGTGTGTGTGTGTGTGTGTGTGTGTGTGTTTTAAATTATTTACTCGGGGAGATTGGAGGCAGTTCAGCGTCAGCGGCAGGCCGTCTAAGCGCCGGACTCGGGTCGTGGGTTCGAATCCCGACAGAGCCAACAGGGCTTGTGTCTTTCAAGTGAAACCACCCGCCTCACGGTCAGTGTTGGACAGGGAGACAAACCACCCATGAAGGAACTCAACCTGACACGCAGCCATTTCTCCCTTGGCAAAAAAATAGTTACTCAGCCATCGACAAAACCTTCCATAATTTTACTTCTTTTTTAGTTCATTCTGGCTGGTGCAAATCACTGAAAATGAAAGAAACCGCCAAAGAAACTTACATGCAGCCGACATTTTCGAGGGGAAACCACTCTAGTTGCCCCTGTGTGCAGCAAGACGGCGGAAGGGAGGCAACCCCCAAAAATGGCATGGGTATTAAGATATCACGAGTTGTTCGTGGTGTTTAATCTCCGCCGCAGCGTTAGGGGTCGTGGGGTAATGCATGTTTGTGGCGGACACCGTCGTCTGTCGGAAAATGCCGAAGATTTCCGACTATGTCCGACTGATAACGACGACTATATTCGGCTATTTCCGTATTGGGGTCAACCGAAAACTCCCGAACATTTTCGAGGGTAACCGAAGGCAATTCGGAAGTTCTCGGCTGGAATAAGTTCGGCAAATTCCGTACGTCTTCGGGATTGACTTTCAACGGCTTTTGAAGACAACTCGTGAAATCTTATCGCCTCCCGAATTTCCGAGGTTGTCTCTCTTCCGTTACGTGGAGACAACTCCTGAGGCCATGTTCGCAAAAATCGGTCAACCGACAGAGTAGCGTTCTCTTCCATAATGGTCGCCAAAAGTGTGTGTGCGGGAGATTTTTGAAACTGATACCGGGCTGAGACCAAAGCCTGAAGCACTGGTAGTACAGTTCAACGAGACTGAAAGAGATACGTTTCTCATCCACTCTGGATTCTGTTGATGAATGTTTTTGTCTTCTGCTCACAACAGAGTGCGTGAAATTGTTGAAACGGAGGCGAGGTAGAAAGTACACCAGCAGTGAAAATATGATCAGTCTTGAGAAGGCCGGCATTTATCATGAGGTTTGACCGACACACAACATCCACGGCCGTTTCTTCACGGCGTCAGTTTTAACTTACGTTCAGGTATGCCCACTCCTACTCCAGTACTCCAGATTCAATGCTATATAAATACCAAACTCTCTGGCGCCACTTACATTCTAATCCCACTTCACGACACTTTGAAATCGCTATTCATAATAAGGGCCTGGGATAGCGCAGGTAAGTCGGACTCTCGACTGACTCAGAAGGCTGAAGGTTCAAATCTCGAGACAGTCAAAATTTGTAGGCCTACGCGACTTTTGTTAAAATCTCTTTTGATTTGGACAAAAAGCATTCTGGGCACTCACAGATACTGAGCATGACAACACGTTTCTGTACGCGCTATACTACATGCCAGTAGTCCTACAGGCAGCACAAATTCTAGCTGTTCTCGTGCACACAGTGATAACTGTCAGAGGGGATATTAGCCTCCTCTGGAATAGTCATGGGCAACCAGAATATACGAACATAGCCCTGAATACTGATACGCACATAGTCCTTGCGATAAACGTACTTATTAAGGGTGAAGTGTTCAGTGTCGATTTTGGCGAGTTCCGCAGGTTTCAAAATCCCAATAAACAGTCAGCCGCGTGACTGAAGTCGCTGTGTTCATATACGTAAAACAGTTTTATGTATTGAGCAACACTGAATCAGTTGTCGAGTTTTTAAATATTATTATTTCATTTTTGTAAAAGTTGGGGCTCCTTCTGAAACTACTGCCTTTTTGTCAGAACAGTCTAAGTGCAGTAAGTCAGTGCAGTAAAACCGGCAGTCTATGGAGAATAGGTAGCACTCGTCACTCCTTTTCATACCGTACACTGCTGGTACCCACGGTCACCACAGTGACCAGAGTGCAATGTGACTGACCATGATTCACACCGTATGTGGCTGGCGCCTCACCTCTGGTCTGTCTGATTGCGCCTGTCTGTCTGCCTTTCTGTACATCTCTCCAGCCGATAGTAGACTGGCTGGGCACCTGTGCGAACCTTACACCGGGGCAGATCATGAAGAGATATAAAACTGCGCCAGTTTGAGACGTGTACTAATCGTTTTCACTGGCAGCCACAGACGGTCAGCGCGGGGAATAAAAACTGATCTCATCTTCTCACTGGAAGTATACTGATTGAGAGGCCGGCCTGTTAGTGGTACATGTATCATAGTAGTAGTCTCAGTGTTGTACGATTTACACTGACTGACTAGTTCTGAAATATAGGCATTTATAATCTGTACATGGGCACTGAATCTGACGAACTCTCGTTAGAATGAAGTGACTAGCTTTGTTCATCTTGACGCGCAATCAACAACATTCAAACCAAACAACACCAAAACTGAATCAAGAACTGACTAAACCTCACCTTCTCTCCCATCCTTTTGCCCCCACACCCTTTACACACACACACACACACACCGTGACACACACACACACACACACCGACACGCACACACACCGACACACACACACAGAGTGATTTGCGCCTAGGATAACAAGGTTCTGCTCTCCTGGCACAAAGCAATCTACGCGCACCGTAACAACAGCTCTCCAAAAAACATGACTTGTTTTCACAAAGACGTTCAAACAACTCTTCGAGTACACTAGCTGCAGCGGTTCCTGCCAGTTCCGCCTACAACAAGTGCACAGGCGACTTCAGATGTCTGGCGTAGTTTTTACGACGTATGGTGATGTAGCGGCTTCTATGGTTTCTACCGGCCCTGTGTCACATGACCATGGGTTTCTCAGTTTCCAGCGGTTCGAACGTTCCTCGATTCAAAACACACACTGCCGCACAAATTTGGTGAGGGCTGTCGGTGATTCTATGTCCGCAGGCTGATACTGGACTATATGAAGTTGTACATGTACACTTTAGTAGACTGCTGATTTAGGATATATTATACATCACTTTCGTACGACTGAAACGGTGGAAAGGCAGTGTGGGTCAGACCACTTCTCTGCGTGTGCTCCGACTGATTTTGTGTACTGTGAACCCTTGTGAACATATACCATATTAGCTAAATCAGGGTCTTTCAAAAGTAAATCAGTTTTGCTTTAATGCTTTGCCATGGATGTTTCACTGACCAGTCAGCATGTTTTGCAGGAAATCAGTTCCACTAAGGACTACTCTCAGTCAACCTGCTAGGCTCACCAATCATTCTTGCCGGAACTGATGTCAGGTTCGATTTACCCGAGGTTTCAGTTGATCTGCCTTTACCCTATCATTTTGATCATGCAGACTCAGTAAATCGTTGACAGCTATTGGCCAATCTGACCACGAACCCCTGTAGAAAGGAAAGTCCTTACTGGAAATTGACATAAATTTTTATTTCAGTCTTCATCTCTGCCGAGAACAAACACTGACTACGGACCGTTCGATGGTTGCGTGACTCAGTTCATTTTGTTCACATAATCTGATTCCAGTCAAGAGCTCAGACGTGAATACGAAACAGACCTGCACTAGAATATCGAATGTCGTGATGCACGTGTTATTCGTTGAGCATCACCCTTAAACTCGTACGGTGGGAAAGCGTCATTGCGGCGGACAAACGTGTCGTGTGATTTTTCTTTAGTGAAAGAAACATGCAGATAATTCGAGTTTCGGTTCAGAAAAGTTACCGGTCTCTCTATAGATACAAGGAGGACGTGCATACTAAAAACCGTGCCTGCTACCGCTTTAGTTTATTTATCTACATGTATTTTTAATTTGGAAGAACTGTACCGTCAGTGCAGTGTTTTTTTTTGTTTTTTTTTTTAAGCAACAACGGCTCCACTTTCCCTAAATCATGGCAAGGTTATCCGCAAATGTAGCAATATTTGCGAGAAATTTTTCCTGTCGCTCTGATCGGCTGGTTGGTTTGTGGGTTGAGAGTTTGACGTCTTTCAAGTTTCCACCACATCAGGCAGGGCAACGAAGAAAGGGTCAGCACATATCTTTTGGCTCCACTGAAACCGGGATTTGACCTCACAACCCGAACATTCAAAGTCCAGCACTCTGGTAGCTCAGCTTTCCCGCCCCCAACCTTTAACCAAACCTTAATCACAGCCCACGTTTATCCGCTTCCATAACGCGCGGCCACCTTTTTCCCCGCGTGTCAGTCTTACGTTCCATGGGTGGTGCACGGTCACTAATTTGTCTCTCCAGTAATTGATGAGCGAAAGGTTGAACTGGAGGAAATCAATGAGGGGTCACGTTTTCAGGCCGCTGTTAATCGGCAGCAAATGAGGGAAGCCGGCGGGCACAGGCCGCTTCTGGTCATTGATCACAACACGTAATTCTATCAGACCAGATTAAACTGCACGTGCTGCATTCGGCCCCCTGCCTAAGAGGGTGCAGAACACCTGAAAACGTCGTATATGCCCAGGCATCGTGGAAAAATATCTATACAAAAGGGGTTTGTGCAAGTTTTCATGATCTCTTGAAAAGCCTCTTGACGGGGATCGATTTGATATCAAAGACGGGTAAACGGGGGTGGGTGGGTGGTGGTGGTGTGGAGGGGGGGGGGGGGCAAACAGCACAAATGTTTGACTTCTGTACGGGGATTGAACTCACGACCCGAGCATGACACTGGGAAAGTCGCGACTGCCGAACTGTTACCCGTGAGTTCAATTCCCGGCAGCGGCGAGCAAAAGGGACGGACTGGTATTAACGTATTTCTCTTTGCCTCGTCTTAGTTACTCGAACGTTTGGGTGCAAGACCAACCAACCAACCAAGAAACCTCAAAATTATTGTTCCATTGTCTCAGGGATAATTTGTAATAATAAAACGATACATGTAGAAGGAAACGAAGGATAGGACATGACAGAATTTGTTTTAAAAGTCTGCTAATATACTCAGTGTATATCTTCAGGCATCTTACGAACTCGAAAGTTTTGTACATGTACTCACTTTGTTGAAATGGTTGTCGGCCGTGTAGGACAGCAATACGTCATAGTGGGACAGTGTGACGTCATATCCCATTTGCTCAAACTGCTGAACAACGTATTCCACAGTGCGCTGGTCGCCAGCTGTGCCCGCCAAGTGTGGCTGCTCAGACAGGAAGCTAGACGAGAAACAGAATCAACATATTGTCTGTCAGTTGTACCTCCCAAACAATCGTATGGGTTGTGCGTATATATTCATCCCCAGAGACGGACACCACGACCAGACCTGGCATCTGAATACATTTTATAATACATCTCTAACGGTTACAATTTTCATTAATTTAGCAGGGGAAAAAGCTCCAGAGACAGAGAAGCAGGAATTGCAAAGCAGAACCATGCGTATGTTATATAATACACATGCATCATCATTTGGACACTAATCAGTACAGGTAGCATCGGGATCCTGTAGTTTCACCTTAAAGTCTCAACTGATACGTTTCATTGTCAGGCATATGGAAAACTTTCATCGAATGCGCTGCAGTCACTTGGGACACAATTGGGAAACCATTGTGGTGACTGTGGTTGGCGTTTATGTTTGGTCTACGTACGTAATGAGCAAACGAAGTTATTTGGTTGCCGATTGAACGCCGACTAGACGGCAGCGCTGATTGGTCACTATTTTTAAAGACTTTGTCGATCGGTGTGTAATGCAAGCATGGAAAAGTCAGGCCAAAGAAAGTCATATTTTTCTACTATTACAAGCCGCAATGTCAGGAAAATGGTCGCAATGTGCCCGAAAGGAACATCTCAGTATTCCCTTGTCACAACTGAGTTACTCACCTCAAATGTTTCTCTATGTTCTCCGTGTTGATGGCCTCAATAAGTTTCCCAGTAATGGTCGGGTCAGCGTCTCTCAAATACTTCTCGTACTTGTTCATCTTGGCGTCATCTCCAGATGACGGGGCCGCTGTTGGCGTCGAAGACGACGATTCCAGTGAATCATGGCGAGGAGCAGGGTTGTTCAAGACGAACAGCCCGATGAGCAAACCGCCCACAAAACAGAAAATGGCGGCCAGAATACTGCCTGTCAACCACGCCCTCTTTCCGGCCATTGTTGTCGCTGTGGTTTGCACTGTTTCACATCCGAGCAAATGTGGGTTGGAAATGGTTTGGCAATCTGCAGGCTCCGAGAGTTCATTCACCATTCCACTGGGAACAAACTACCGAACTAACAACCAGTGGAATTTGGAGTCTTTCAGGTGTTTCCAGTAGCTGCATCCAGTATCCCGTCTGTCTCTCACTGTCAGGCTGGTGAAATAAAAATGATTTGGCCCAGATCGTGCTGCCCAAAACTTGCTGTGAAATAATCAGTGATGCTTGCGTTTCTCGGAGTTGTTGCAAAGTTGGTATTTTCCGGGCAAGATGCCTGTAGTGACCACATTCACCGGTAATGAAAGACTATGATACTCGCCGATTGTACGGACCAAAGCGGTTTCAATGTTTGTTGAGACTAGACTGGTTTCTTGCTAAAAAGAAGAAAAGAAAAAAGTCATATATGTTAGCTTTCGTAGGTTAACAGAAGGATTCATACGCCTGTGCCCCCCCCCCCCCCGCTCCCCCCCCCCCCCCCCCCAAAAAAAAAAACAAACCAAAAAAAAAAAAAAACAAAAAAAAACCAACAACGAAAAAACAACAACAAACAAACAAAACTGAATCCGTCGCTTATGGGGACCGGGTTGCAAAGAAGTTAGTCGTAGCTTGACCAGTCGGTGGCGGCTACATTAATCAGGCAAAAGGTACTCTATGGAATACACTACGTCGGTATCACCGACAGTTCTACGTGTTCGCTCAGCGCCGTCTTCTCACTTGGCTAAAACTCCACAAGCCACAAACTTTTATCCAAGCAAATTTTGACTGACAAAACTTGGCTGCACCCCTTCCGTCCTGCGCTGATTAGTCAGCCACACAATTAGCGCCTCAGTCACAACAAATACTGCACATCACTGATCCTATTTTGACATAGAGTTGCAAGCTGTCGACATGTTGTGTAAAAGGTTTTTACATGTGGTCACGCGCCGCGTATGGACCAATGCTCATCTCTCACTGGATCCAGGCACGCGCGTCTCGCGTCCTCTCCCAGCACAAGATGTCTGGATCATTAAGTCCCAGCGATCTTGATCTTTGAAGTGCCCTCGCTCCAATCTCGATAATCATACGGAGGCACGAGTGTGCGAAAAGGATCTTCCTCCTCGACGCCTACAGCTTTAGTTTCTGCTACCAGCTTCTAGCGCCGAGTGCCGATACCATTTAAAGCCCCAGTGTGTATCAGTGCGCATTTAGCACACGTTGATCAGTAACCGGTTGAAGAAAGATCTACCGTCAAATGGTAATAAAACCACAGTCAAAGACAATGTCAAGCCAAAGTCGTTTACTTGTCCCACTAAAGTAGGAAAATTTGCTGGGGGCGGGAAGGGGGGGGGGGATTCAGTTACTATGATTATATGTGAAAAAAACACAAACACAAGGATGTAAGATAAATGCTTATCAGCCTGACAGCAGACTTATGAGTTATAAATATGTGCCGATTTTGTGTTCATATGATAAGTATGTGCACTAAAAATAGTCCCATCATAAGATGCCTTCACCACAGCCCAGGCCCGCGCCCAGTGTGCTAAAATATAAGCCCAATATAAGCTTGCGGACCTGTTGATTGTTCTTTCTAGGCTGTAAACATTATGACGTTGTTTGGCTAGTCTTGAGGTGGGGTTGGGTGTTCGGGAGTTTAACGTCCTTTTCCACCACGTATGGCTAGTCTTGACCCAACCCGCTCAGTGGATAGTGAGTCCCAAAGAACGCCTTATTTCTTCAATGTTAGAGTTTGCAAGGTATAAAGAACGGTCTCGGTGTCCGAATCACCAATCACATCAGCCAGAAACAGCGTTAACGTTATGAATTTGTGTAATCGGCAGTACATGATAAAATTTGGTGAAGACGTTCAAGGTGCCTTTAAGTTCATCTCATGCTGACGAACGCCAAACTCGCTACAATCTGTCTTTTCAATAGACTACACGTACTTCCGAGAGCCAAGGATGTTCCTTCGACAAGCCTGTATCAATATTATCATGTAGTTGATCTAGTCTTCTCCACTCACGGCACAACTGTATGGCACACATCAAAACAGAGACTGACTACTCGGAACCGATAATGGCGATCGAGGTAGATCAGCTACTGCAGAGAAATGGTAGCCTGTCTTTGGTATATTAACTCATATATTACACAGCTATAACTGAAAGCTGGCTTTCAACAGCCTCAGAGACTTGAGCCCTTGTCATGAATCTTTTATCAGACGGTCAGTTTTGGCGCCGGCGTCACTGTGCTGTAGCGCTGTAGTTGTATTGTCACAGTTGTTCCTGTGTGATTCACTTTTTTTCTTTTCAGTTTTCTTTTCTAAACATAAGCTCATACTTTATTGGTTTCACCAGCACCTCCCCACCCCCAACTGGCAGTACCTTACCTAGTTCCGAAATTGTACAGTGTTTCCAGTTCGTACACTACAAGCACGCGATATTTTGGCAGGACTGAGAGAGGCGTCCGTTCTTAGCGGTGCCCAAGCATGACATTGGAAGAGCTGTCGGCAGCTGTTTTGAGTGTACGGGATTTGTGCCGCACTTACCGCCGCTGGGGTAGTGACGGTCCCGGCAGCCTGAAAACTAACACCCTGACCATGTGTGTCTGTTTTTCTTGAAGTTCAGTTTCCTGTTACACTGACGTACTGTCGGTCGTTGCGGCTTCTCAGCGTTACCTAAACAGTGATGGTTAGCGCCCGGGGAAGCCCTGCCCCAAAGACTGGAGACTGTACACCGGATACTAGTACACCGATGACAACGGACGGTTTTAGTCTTGGAGTCTTTGCTCCCTTTGTGGCTGTTCCTAGTTGACTGATGTAGTCAGTCACTGACGGAGTGGCAGCCGTTCCTTGTACTACATTTGTCACAAGAAGTCAGTCAAGGACTGACCACCTTGCACTGATTCCGGGTGTTTTTGTAACTGCCCGGTCCGGTCAGTCGTAGCGAGTTTTTCAAAACAGCCGGATATATGAAGTAACCAATCATCACAGTCAGTTGTGATGAGAAGACCAGCCGACAACACTGATCAGACGACGCAGACTGAGAAACTCGGCAGGACTGAAATCTGGTCAGTTCAGTATGGGGGTCCTGCCCATTAGCCGGGGATGCCGCCGCGCGCATGGCGGCACCGTCTGCGACTCAGTACTCATCATTCAGAATTCATCAAACTGAAATGATGCCCAAAACTATGATCCTATCAGTGACTCACCACACTGAGCGGCCGCAAACTTTGACGGCCGAACAAACTTGCGACACCGGCTAAGTTCAGTTCTGCTTGTGGCACATTAAATTTTGATTCCGTCTGGATACTGCTCGTTTGTCAGTTACCATTCGGCAACCTAGCATGGAGACACACTGACAGGCATTGCAGGAAGTCCGGGTGCACCTTCATTGAATGGATGCGTGTTTGCAGTTGCTAATAGTTGGTCCTTGACCGTATTGCAGTAGCGATTCATTCAGTTGTTCAGTCAATTCAGCCCCGGTGGCAGGCTGAACACAGTGAATAAAATTACATATCAGTCAGTTGTCACAAAGTGAACGGTACGATTTTTAAAGTTGTAGAAACACTTTATCATGAAAAACAACGTCTTATCTCAGTGACAATGAGCGAACTTACACTCAGTGACACACACTGCCGACACCGGCACACACACACACACACACACACACACACACACACACACACACACACACACACACACACACACACACTTACTTTACCACGTCTTGTTAGCCGCTGCACCAGGCTCCCGCGCCAACGTCAAGTTTCCAGCGTTTTTTGCTCAACTATTGCCTCATTTTTCACTGGCACAAACTCACATCCTTTGACAGCCGCCGTCCATTGCTATAGCTTGTCAGTCGGTCTACTGCACCATCCCAGATCGCTGCCACGGCCGAAAACGTGCAACTTCTCCTTTGTTGCTCACAATTCTCAGCACTGACTCGGAATGCACTTCAGTCTGGTCTCTACTGGCTCAAGGGGAGGAAAAGGCAAGAAGGTATCACGATCATCCACCCTACTGTTCCTTTCCATCCAAAAACAAAACAAAACAAAAACAAAACCAAAAACAAAAACAAAAAAACTTCACAACTCGTGAGACATCAGTGACTGAACACTGAACCGCTGAAGAACGGAGCCAGAAAACACTATGCCGCTGCCAAGTTCGGTTTTACCAGAGAGACATCAAGAAATATTGTTTATCTCCGCTCCAACCGACTTTACATCGTGCAAAATACATTTTGCATATTTTCTCAAGCATCCATCCAACTTTGACTGTTCCTGCCCTGGAGGCCTGCAGGCAAGTCACATAGGTCTCCGAAATGTACGACGTCAGTTGGGAGTATAGCCGCTGTATTTCCACAGTATTCCCTGTACACAAAAACTGTCACTGCACACTGCCACCACAGTTTTGATGTGTAGCGGTAGGAACACATACATGCACCAGCACGGAGAATGGTCGTCGGTACATCACCGCGCCGTCTTCACTCCTCACTACCTGAAAAAGAAACGTCTACAGTGTTCACTGAAAGAGTATGCTATGCACTCTCTGTATACTGTGGTTACCCCCAGTGTAAGCCAACCCTGTACAGCAGGGAAGCAGGCTGAAGGTGGACTGGAAAGAAACGGTGGTTCAAACGTCAGCGCCGAGAATTATCGCTACGGGCTGAGTGGTGTAGTGGGGAGGAGAGAGAAAAAATGACATGGTCGGGCGAACGACCCGTGTGGGAGTTGTGAGAGAAGGGGAGAAGACGCTGTTAGTGTGTGTTGCAGGCTGCCTCCCGCCTGCCTGCCATGCCACACCGATAAACGGCAAGACTTCTTGCCATTCTGCTGTGCGCAAGCCGCGCTAACGGCCTTCAGGGAACAAAGCATCACCTGTGGTGCGGTTGCAGTGGTGGATGGGCGATCTTAACGCACGCGAAAAAGTTCTTAGGCCTTCTGCGAGCCTGAGAGAGGGAACTTGGTGTTGGTCGGTGTCAGGCCAGAAAATCAGTAATGCGTTGTAATGTAGCTACACTGAAGCCGGTACATCAGTCCACACACTGGCGGCGACCACCGGTGTACCGGTCCACTGGCCGATGGATTGATTAAGTGGGGATGCGGCCGTCAGCAGTCACGAGTCAGTGAAGTTAGTTTTCACAACAGACAAAGCCGGCAACACCAGGGTACATCGGCGACCATTGCCGAGAAAGTCTTTTCAGCGCCGGTACGCGAGATTATACTCCTAAGCTCTTGTGTTTAGCCGGGGTGATTTTTGCGATTACCTCAGTCAGTCCTGACGATTGTCATCATGCCGGATCACAGAAGTCTCGGTTCTTCAGTGTACGGAACCTCCCTCGGCGATTCAGTTTTCTCTTCCCCGGCAACTGATTCCGAGTGATTTTCAAGTTTTTCTTTTCTTTCAGTTTTCCTCTCATTAAATGGACACTTGAAAACATTAAACTACACACCGCCACCACCGCTAACCACAATCAGTCACCCACCACCTGCGCGGCCCGCATGCAGGACTGCTGAGCAGCCGGGGAACTGAAAACAAACACTGACTAACTCAGTGAAACTGGCTGAACAAACAACTCAGTTTCAACAACAAAAACAAAGGCCGGAAAGAACAACAACTGTCAACAACAACTGACAAAGAAGTTTCAAAGTCAAACGTCACACACACACACACACACACACACACACACACACACACACACACACACACACACACACACACACACTCATAGTGTTGCTCTGATGCCCTACACTGAGGCAAGATGTTTTCTTGTTCCTGGTCAGCGGTGTGGATCAGTTTCCGGGTCGAAATCAGTCCTCAGTCCGTCAGTGAAGTTTTTGTATTGAATTTACGCCGAAATGACTTGAACAACTTGACAATAACTCAGCGTTTATCGGGGTGATCCGGAAAACGAGAGAATCGATGCGCCTGTTTTGTACTTTTTGTGTAGCTAGGGGGAAAACACTAGTATTCCACCAGTTCCTAAACAAGTTCTGCGCCGGGTTTGCACATAATACAAACAACACACACTGCCGACACCGGCACACACACACACACACACACACACACACACACACACACACACACACACACACACACACACACACACACACACACCGTGGCACACACACATACACTGACAGAAGCAAGCACTGCCGGCACGGATGCATATACGCACTCACCAAACATACGCGCAAACACACTGATAGGATGTCGCGAAAGCCAGCCGGCTGTATTCAGTCCTGGTTGAAGCCGAAAAAACCCAGGACTGAATACAGCTGGCTTTCGCGACATCCTATCAGTGTGTTTGCGCGTATGTTTGGTGAGTGCGTACATGCATCCGTGCCGGCAGTGCTTGCTTCTGTCAGTGTATGTGTGTGTGTGTGTGTGTGTGCCACGGTGTGTGTGTGTGTGTGTGTGTGCAGTGTGTCACAGTGTGTGTGTGTGTGTGTGTGTGTGTGTGTGTGTGCCGGTGTCGGCAGTGTGTGTTGTTTGTATTATGTGCAAAGCCGGCGCAGAACTTGTTCAGGAACTGGTGGAATACTAGTGTTTTTCCCCCAGCTACACAAAAAGTACAAAACAGGAAATGAACTGTCAGTAGGTACCCTCCTCTGAGCACGGGGTGGGTTCTGTTCACCTGCGAGACTCATCATCACTCCTTTTTCCTTTTTTTTTTTTAGACCCTTGTCGAAAAAAAAAGCCTTTTAACAACCACCGCGTGCTGTAAGGATTATGAGAGCTCTGGGGGGGGGGGGGGGGGGAGTGTCGGCAAGATACAGTGTCAGTGTCGAGTCAGGGCTGAGCTGCGTATTCAGTTTGAAATGCGAACTGAGGACTGGTTGCCGCATTCGTCATTTGTTTTCTGCTGAACTTGCCACTGACCAACACTTTCCGGCGTGTGTATGCTTTTGTATTGTCAAAACTGGATGATTGTAATTCTCTTCTTTCTGGTTGTCTGAAACTGATATCTCCTCAGTTCCTGACAGGCAAGTGTATGGCAACTGTAGCCTCTGACCGGGGTGATGAATAATATTGAGAATCATGCGGCCCACTGATTTTAGTGATATGCACATGATAAATAATCGGGGTGGGTGCATGGGCGTTTAACGTCCTTTTCCTCCATGTACAGGTGATATCAAAGACGGGGCAATGAAGAAAATGCAAAACACCCCCAAACCAACAACAAACCAAAACACTGACAAATCAAAAACATGAAAACAACACCAAAATCCCAAACAAACAGCGACCTCCCCCCAAAAAAACAAAACAACCACAACAACAAAACCAAACCAAACCAAACCCAAACACAACCCAACCACCGAAACCCAAACCAAACAAAAAACAATAAGAAAAAAAAAAAAAGCAAACGAACAAAAAAACACTGAAAACAGCAACCCCCCCCAAAAAAAAAAAACAAAAACAAAAAACAACAACAACAACAATAACTTATTGTTGTTGTTTTGTATTTTAATGGTTAAAATGGCAGGTCAGTTTCTTTGGCTCGGTTTGCAGCATGGCCGGGATACGCACCAACAGCCCATGGCACTGACAGTCACGTCGTGACTGATATCGAGAAACTTTTATCACAGTATGTCTTATCATCCTTTATCGGCGTATTTCGCAGATTCATATATATACTGAACCAACTTATCTCGAGTGGCCGCCTGGTGGTAATATGTTCAAGTAATTTTATCTATGTAACTGCGTCTCCTCTGTGCTCCATTTTACCAGACATACGTTCATAATAGACACATACGCACATGGTGCCGGCAATGCGTAAATCTGGCTTTCCTGCGGCGTTGCCTGGAAGATACTCGACTCGCTGATGCACCAGTGTTTCTTCTTATCATTTTTTTTAGAACACGCATTTTATGTGTGCAGGCGATAATATGCTATCAGAGAGCATGTATGGCAACAGCTGCTGGTGGTGGCGGTGGTCACTGAGTGGTGGTGGTCACTGCGCGCGCGCGTTTGTGTGTGTGTGTGTGTGCCGGTGTGTGTGTGTGTGTGTGTGTGTCCGCAACCGCGAAACGGTTACCCGGTCTTGGTTTCAAAAACTGAAACAAACGACAAAACTGAAAATACCTGCACCGGCCTTCAGCTCAGTACAACTCAGATAAAATGCATTCAATGTATTCTTAATTAACCAAAACAAATGAAAGTGCACACATGAAGGCTAACGGAGGTTTTTGTTGAGTGAAGATATATTGTGCACCATGCTGCGACGCGTGTTTTGACTTTCCAGTTGGAGGGGAAGGAGAAAAACTCCGAAGTGCACGCACTAGTACCCCACATCTGCTAACGCTTGTGTTGATGCTGGATGCGTTCCAAATCACCTGTGCCCGCCTGCCTGTTTGTTCAATATCGCAAAACAGATTGCGCCCGACTGGTGCACATTAAACTGCCCCTGAACATTTCTCACGTAGCTGTACAAGTGTGGATCATCAAAGAGATACTTGCAGATTTCCACAAACTTTCTCAACGCTGTACATAAAGGAGAAAGTGCAGTTTACACAGCGCACAAATTTTTTTTTTTCGTTGGCGCTGGGAAGGTAATGTTGCTTGTCTCAGAAATTAGCAAATAAGAGAGAGAAACAAAGTACACAACAACCCTAACAAAACATCAAGGTTTGAATGAAGGAAACTTGTGAAAGATGGAAATGCACAGTTATTTTGACTACACATCCACGACCCCTTGATGCTAAGCACACACACACACACACACACACACACACACACACACACACACACACACACACACACACACACAGAGAAAGAGTGATACTTGAAATGCAAACTTTATTTCTACACTGACAGTACAAACACAGGGGGAAATGAAGAGGGAAAAAAAAAAAAAAAAAAAAATCTACCAACAACAAAAAAAGGAAAAAAAAATCCACTTACAAAAGTATGAGAATTCTACATGATTGAATTATTCTCTTCAAAAGTTTCAACAAAGACTGTGAAAGGTGGTTTCAAAATTCAAAAGAAAAAAAAGGAGTAAATGAAATGCAACTCATTTTCAAAGGACAAAATTAATAAATAATATTTACACAAATGGCAAAGATTTTTTGTAATACATGTACTCGCAGATCTACATGTCAACATACAATCTAAACTAATCTACAATAATTATGTGGTACACTGTATTGCTGTCTGTATACCATGAACAGTTGTAAATATAACTGATTAAAGTCCTTTTTTCTGCTTTTGACCATATTTTTTTCTCTCTTCATCAAACTGGCATCTCCTTTTCTGTTTTGTTTTTGTTTTACAAAATCAAATGCATGAAACAACTCATAAATCATAGCATCAGAGTAGGACTACCTGTACAATATCAGAATCAGTTTGTCACACAATTTCAACTTTCAATTCTTGTACCTTTGAGAAATGCACTCACATTTCTCAAAATACCTGTACATGTACATGTCTTTTCTAATAACCTATACAGTCGCAAAAAAAGTCCTGTTGAACACACTCAGTGACTTGTAGCAGTAAAGACCAGATCTGAACAAAATTTGTAACATGTAGGCAAGTACTATGATGAACTGCCACTAAGAAAACAAAACAAAACAAATTACAACAGCACCATCTATTTAAAGAGTCAACAATTTGAGGTCAGATCTTCACCTTCGAATCAAGACAAATTGTACAAGACATTTGAACACAATCACTGATTTGTTGAAAACACTGATTATTGCTGTAGTACAAAGGTTAAACTACTGTAAGAACACAAAGAAATGTAACATTCTGGCAGTAGTGAAGGGAAAATCACAACAAAACATCCCCGATGTTTGAAGACATGCAAACACTATGGAAATTGAATGAATGATTTAGGAAACATATTGCTTCATCATATTCATAAGCTGTATTCATGAACTTAGATGTGTACATGTACAGCTGTAAGCACACCAACTGGACACATTTGCAGACTACACGTACAACATCTGTTGAATCACGGCACCGGACTGGTTTCAGTCTTTGTATCATTACATACACATATAGTATCAGACAATGTATTAACATCTTCACCAGAACCCGTTCCTCTGAACTGACCATGCAATGGTTTATTTTCCAGCAAAGTCAATGTATGAACCACTAGCATGTGCACAGTGTGAGATGAAAGAAAGCAGAAGATAAATTAAAGCCATTACAACACTAGGTCTTGGGTGATACCAGCTCGTCTTTGATTCATTATGCACGAATCCCTACGCTAAAGTTCAGGGATTGGGCTGAAGATTAACTTGTTAAATGGTACATGTATCACCATTCACTTGTTGTTTTAGCCCCTAAGTACACCCAGAATACATACCTTACCATACAAACTTACAACTATCATCCACCACATGTATGTCAGTAAGAATAAACTGACATGATAATACACCATATGCAGCAGCAAAGACACACTGATGCAGCACGGTTGTAACTGGGAACCTTGTAAAGTGGATTCTAAGAAAAATACGAAAAATATACACAAAACTGTAAATCCATACACTTATATTGCTGAACATTCTTTTGGTAGTCTTTGGAAGTGGAGACGCCATTTACAGATCCCAAATCACATAACATGTGCGTACACACCTCTCATACCTGGTTCAGTTCTAAGTCCATTTGATTTAACCACTGCTGTACGTTGTGGGTGCAACTGCACCCTCACTTTCATTCAAGCGTCCATGGCTCAGTCAATTTTTTACGTTACATTCATGACACTTTGGTTATTAAGGTTATAGGGAAATGTTCACCAAAACTTGTGTGATCTTGTTGGTAAACAAAATTTAAGTAAATAGACAACAAAAACCTTATATATATATATACCCTCCCCATACATCATGGATGCAAACACACCCACGTTTTTAAGGAAGAAAACTTGCATGCCTGATGCCATGGGTGCAAAGATCCATACTTTAATTAAAGGAAAAACATGTTGGTAATCCTCGCTGTGGGTGCAAACTTTTAGGAGGATTCTCGAGGGCATATTCAGTTGGACATAAGCGCAAACACAAACAAACTACACAAGAAAGAAAGACACTAACAGAAATATCAACAGATAATTATTACACTCTCTGTGACCAACAGAATGTCGCTGCAGATTGAAACATTATTGAAATGGTGGGGTGCTAGGATGATTTCTGTCAAGGCTAAAAGGGTGAAAAACATTTCACCTGTGAAACGTTTATGGCTTGTATCGCTTGTTTGTATACAACTATATACATATATACAGACCATCACATTAGTGTGTGTGTATGCAATTTTGATTTAATTCAGTTTAGTTCCTTCTTTAAAAGTGTTGGTGATTTTGCACCCACGACTTATGGCAAGAGATGTTTTTTCCTTCTTTCAAACCATGGGTGCATTTGCATCCATGATGTATGGCAAGCAAGTATCCTCCTTTAACCTTCCGGCTACGTCGCTAAAAAACTTCTTAGTCCTACATCGTGTGAAACAACTTACCCATGGTTTTTAAATAGGTAATTTTCGACTTATTCCTAGTCCTACATCGTGGGAAACAAATTACCCATGGTTTTTATATAGGCAGATTGCAGCTTATTCCTAGTCCTACATCGTGGGAAACAAATTACCCATTGTTTTTAGAAAGGTAAATTTCAACTTATTCCTAGTCCTACGTCGTGGGAAACAAATTTCCCATGGTTTTTATATAGGCAATTCACAACTTATTCTTATTTATAGTTTAATTACTCTGCTAATTACAAGTTAAACACATTTTTTGGCATGAACATAGTCAAACCATTTATTGACAAAGTCATGCAATTTCAAAGGTGTGACATAAATATTGACCGAGATACGTTCATCTAAAGCAATGTGTGTGCAACTTTTTACCCACGACATAGCCGGAAGGTTAAAGCATGGGTGTGTTTGCACCCATGATGTACAGTGAGCAATTTTTTTTATTTTTTATTTTTAGGCGACATACGGCGAAGGTTAAATCCATGGCCTTAGGGGAGCCGGTTTCCAGATCTCTTTGTGCGGGGATAAGCATTTCCCTTGTATGCGTAGCAAAGCTTAATGGCCTCTTGGCAATCGTTGTGGCTGCTGAATGGACGGTGGACATACTTGTCCACAACTCGCAAAAAGTGCACCAAGTGCTGTAGGGCATCCCCCTCTACGTCGAGGGAGAAGATGACTTTGTGCAGTGCCTCCTGGAAACTTCTCTCCAAACTGCCAACTTTCAGGATGTGACCACGGATGTTCTGCTTTTTACCACAATCCAGACAAGCCATTGTGTCCAGACTGTTAGCATTGGCTATCGCTGGGACAGGCACCCTCCCCCGGCAATTCTCGCAGTAGAAGTTCACCGAGTCTCTGGGGATGTCAATGTAGAGTGGCCAGTTCTTCACGCAAGCCTCGCAAGCACAGTCAAAGAAATACTGCTTCTTCAGGTGTTTCTGGCGGGCGGCATAGTCCATAACTGGGTGAAGAGCCCCATAATTATCATATATCTCCTCTCCAGCTGGAATGCTCCGGATGGCTCGAACAACACACACATCGGCATAGGAGTGGCGTACGACGGACGGGTCGCACGAATGGTTGATCAGGCTGAGGACCGGATAGATGGCTGAACCGATTTCCAGTGTAGGGGACGCAGATGGCTCTTCCCAGTTGATGCCCAGCTCAGACACCTCATGGGCATTACACGGCAGCATCTGCAGGTGGCGGAGTATGTGGCTCCCGATGTAGCAAGCATCCACCCTCCTTTTCTCCGCGCTATCCGGTCTGTCATCTAGTGCTGGAAAGAAAGACGTCTGCTCCAGGCATCGCAAAAGGAAGATCGCTTTCACTGCACGCGAGAAGATACACTTCACGGTGTGCTTGTCACTGTGGCCGACCAGGTGATACATGGTGGCATAGTTCTCAGAATCATACACACCTTTCTCGTCCAGGCCAAACTGTCCTGGGTCCTTCTGTGGAGGGTACTCTAGCGCATCTCGCTGACTCATCAGATAGTCATATCCAGCCTTGGCCACCATCTTGTAAGCAAGGTGCCCCAATCGGACATCGCCGCCATGGAAACAACTCATCAGCTGACATTCTGTGGAGTGATAGGATTCCACTGCTGCCTGCCGACACTGACGGCTACAGAACACGACATCAACACACTTCTCGCATGGCAAAGGGACGAAACAGCGAACACAGCAATGGTGGCAGTGAGTCAGGGTGCGATCAGACAAAACGACAGAAGCATAGGGTTTTTCAATGATGAGAACTTCTCCAACTTTAATGTCTCGCTTTGCATAGAGACCACGACCTCTCGTCTCGTGGTTCTGCAGTGTGAGAAAGTCGGCAGCGCAGGGTATCTGATGACTAGAAGCGGTCAGGGTTGGGAGAGGAGTGTGGACAAACTCCACTGCTTCGTCTTCACTTTTCTCTTCTGGAAGACTCCGGCACTTCTTGATGAACTGGTCCATCAGAAACGCCATGTCTTGTTTTCCTTTATCCTGCACACCAGCTGCATTTTGCAATGTTTCCTTGGCTTGCTCGAATGCTGCGATAGCCTCATGCTTGCGTTTCATGAATAAACAACATTTGCCCTTACGATCCAGTAGTTTGTGCATCAAGCTCACTGGAAAGCCAGCCTCTAAAGCATTTTCAATATCTATCAAACACAGGTGAAACTGCTTCAGATAGAAGAAAGCTGCAGATCTGTTTCCAAAGCAAAGGGCCAGGACTGAGGAATTGTCATTTTCTGCAGACGCAGGAGGAGCATACTGAATAGCCTGGGAATAACAGCCAAGTGCCTTGTCATAATGGGCAGATTTAAAGTGTTGATTGCCCGCAGTTCTCAACTTCTCTGCTTCTTCGATGCTCTTCTCCTGCCGAAAAAACTGCGGAATGATCATGTCATTTACTTCTGGTGTGCTGGTCAGGAGAGTTATTCTGTCATAGTCTGTCTGACAGGCACCCAGATTTGCGGTGAACTGTTCCCATTTTCCACAGTCCTTGAGTTTATTTTCAATATTTGCTGTTAATGTGTCTGTAGTGATAACAGGCTTACTGGCTCCCGTTTCTGACATGGTTGAGTAGAACTGCTGCCAAATGCTGCTTTCACTTTGCTGAGTCAGGGGTGGTGATGATATCTAGAGCACTGAAAAAAAAAGACAGAAGAAATTCTTATAGTGACAAGCTTGACCAGTACTATTCAATAGCAGCTCATTAATAACAGTTCAGAACGTTCTCCTTACAACAGCACATCTTATAGAAAACAGGAGCATCATAATTCTCCTAACACAACGGTACATATCTTATAAAAAAAAACCCACAGTGGTGTCTCTTGTGTCCCAGTTAAATTCCTTCCACTGTCATAATCTTGTCTGCACTGCCTACATTAGATTAATACTCACCATGAAAGTTTTGAACTACACTGTACTGCCAAATTACAGCATTATCTTGATGAAGTATCCCACGAAAAATAACCCACTCACAAAGTTGATAACGAATGTGGAAGACTCTAGACAACCTTTAAACGAACTGCCGTTGCTTGTTACGCCTGTAGTTGATCGATTTACAAGGACAACCATAACTTCAAAGAGCGACTCGGTATACTGGTAAACTAACAATAACATGCGCCGGTTTCTGCAGACAGCGAAAGTGATGCTGCGCTGGTTATTGACATGCATCCACCGAAACAGATTCAATGTGTTAAGCAGTAGTAACAGTGCTGTGAATTACCTCTTCTCTGGGCAGATTTCAGGATAAGTAAAGCCGAAAACGTGGGCTGAATTCCAGCATCAGCCGCCGATTATGACCAAAAGAGGAAATCGTGCAGTCAGTGCCGGAAATGCTAGAGTATTCTCCCTTGCACATTTGTCGTCTGCTGTAGATGGTGCGTTTTGACGTTGAAGTTTATGTATAGGGTTTCGTTCAGTAATTCGATGCGTGAATAATCGGCTCGTAGCTGCATGAGGATATCTGCTTGTGATGTTGCGATTGTCAGGCTTCTGTTGGGAGAATAGAAAAAGCCCTGCGCGAATTACTTTTTGATTGTGGCGAGAGGCTAGAGGGTGGGGGGGGTATGATGCCGTAAATCCAGTTGTTTGCCAGCGTATGAACTTTTCAGAATCCTCTATTTATAAAGCCTCCTCCCAACCCCCATCTCTCTCTCTCTCTCTCACACACACACCGTTCACACACACACACCATGCACACCGGCACACACACACACACACACACACACACTCTTTCATAAATGCTGAACACATTCTTTACTAACAAAATTGGATCAGCTAAGAATATATCTTCACACACTGTGCAGTTCGTTCACTGGACTACATACATAGCCCATTACTAGGAAGAATACAGCTATATGGAATGAGAACCTTTCCACACACACACACACACACACACACACACACACACACACACACACACACACACACAATAAAACCCAAAAGACACAAACACACACAAAAAACCGAACAGCAACACTTAAAAAACCAACAACAAACCCAAAGAAATTTGCTGCCTTGAAAAAAAAAAAAAAATCACCAGGTGGAAACTCACATGCTGAAAGGCATGCACACATATTCTGATTATCAAAATGCAGAAACAGAAAAGTGATGAACAGTACATTATCCCCATTTCAGAATATTCCAAAACTGCAAGTAACAATGGCATTGAAAATCAGATTAATCTAGATAGAACATTGCAAATTCAGTAAACTTAACAGACCACAAACTTCAATTCCAGTTTAAAAAAAAAAATCATAATGAAACCATGGGTGATTCTATTAGTTGAACATGAGGTAGTCAAATCCACAATCACAAATGGCCACAATTACCTGCATAAACAAAATCCCTGGTAAATGACAAGTGATTTTTGTACTATGTGTAACATGGGCCAAGGAAACTGAGACACAAAAGAGGTAGAACCTCAAGAGTTTAGCCAGAGTTGAAGCCCATGAACTGCTTGGCTTGACTGCTGATACGAAGTTCACATAATTATCTGTCTATTTCTGACATCTCCATTATTCCATAACCATGCACCATTCGAAATGACATCACAACAATCATGACTGACTGGTAACTTACAGATGCATGAATCACAGTATTCATGTGATAAGCGTGATACATGTATCTGATTATTACACCTCACAACCATCAGGAATGTTATTTACAGGTTAAAATACAACGCTTCAGGTGAAGGCAAAGAGTCATTGATCCATCACACAAATCACCCCTCTGAGTTTTAGCAACACCTGTCTGATATATAATTTACTTGTATAACTATGTGATATGAAATACATCTGATTACATTAAAAAAAATGAAGAACGTTGAAGCATCTCACAACTGTTATCGCAAGATAACAACAGTGAGATGTGTAAGGCACTTTTTTCTCAGGTGCACCTTGTGATCTCCAAATAACAATCACTTTTAATAACAATAACTTTTAAAAATATATCATATGGCATGCAAATACTGTTGATAATTAACATACAGAATTATGGATCTGTAATTCCATAGAAATCATTGGACAGGCCACCAGTAAAACAGGCTGGTTTAAGATTTTAACAGATAACTGGTACATCTGATTCAATGACAAAGGTTTGAGTGGAGTCCGGACAGAAGCACCTTTCATCTGACTGGGCTTAGATCACTACTGGAAGTAACTGGTTCTATTTCAGGAAGCTGTATGTATATACCTACAGCTATGTACCCTAAACTGCAGCTTCACTTAAAAATGTCCTGTAAGAATAGAAGATACAGGTAACTTCTGCGCATAATTCAGGACGCCTACACATCTCAGTTGGGCAGCTTAACCACTTTAGGAAGCTGTGTGTGTATACCTACAGCAATGTACCCTAAACTGCAACATTACTTAAAAATGTTCTGTAAGACTAGAAGATATAAGGTAACTTCTGCGCATAATTCAGGACGCCTACACATCTCACTTGGGCAGCTCAACCACTATCTTGCCGATGTTCTTGCCAGAGTACATGTACTGAAATAGACCATGGTAAGCATAGGTTAAATATTGCTTGAAACCAAAATGCAAGAAATCACCAACATGCATTACAGTGTGATTTCAAAACTGTTAGCACTTATACCAAATGAACAGTGTCCACTTACTGCAAGAAAATTGTGTGTATAAGTAATACATAGTAGTGAAAAAGTGAACACACACACACACACACACACACACACACACACACACACACACACCCTGCTCTGTATTTCAATACCTCTACTGCATCTGTGACCCTGTCTAAGCCGATGAAAGGTCCACTGGGTGTCTTCTCCCCCATGTCAATGGTACTGACGATCTTGTTCTGCTTGAAGAGAGTGATCAGTTTGGTCATGTATTCTGCATAGTCTCTCCTGAAGTGAACCAGGAAAAACCCTCGCAGACTGGCTGACAGTCTCAACATCTGAAACAAGTGCGACACAAAACCACACAGAGTGAGGTTTGCAGACAAACAGGCACTGCAAAAGAAATGAAAGTGGTTTTTGTTTTAAGATCCTTACTCTGACCACAGTCTGACTACCACAAACAGAAACAACATTAAAAAAAAACAAACAAACAAACAAAAAAAACAGAAGAGGGTTTTAGTCTCATAATTATGGTGGCAGCTACTTGCTTCAGCAATTGTTAAAAACAAAGTGTTGTGAAAGTGTACAAAAATAAATGATCTACATCGATGGTTGACTGGGTGAAGGGGTACACAGGGTGAGGTTGAGTGTGTGTATTTTCAAATTAGCTCTGTGCAAAGCTGCTTCATTATGTTAGATTCAGTCCTTGCTAATTTGTATCTTGTCTTCATGCAGAAGAGTGTGGTCATATGACAGGAAAGTATAGCAATTAAGTGTATTGTGGGCAGTATAAGCTGCTGTACATGATCCTAGATGAGAAGTGGCCTAGGGTGGTACAGAAAGGGATACTCTGTCATTGTCAGTCATACTTACATGCCAAGGTAGCATGCTTGTTGACTTAAAGCCTGAGGAATCTGACATGTAGCCGGAAATGGCTCCTATCACTAGTAGTCGACCGTGAAGTGCAAGACTGAAAACATATATACAGTGTATAAACTGTTTCTGCAACTATGTGAAATCAAAACATTCTAATTCTTTTTGAGGAAAGCACATTATATGATTCTAATCTATGACACAGCACCTTACCTATGCACAAAACTGTAAAACTACCAAGACAAACCTAACATATGCAGCCAAAACAAACTCACAAACCAGACAGGTAGACAAAACTAAACAGACTACAATGTATTCACTATTGTAACAGTGAATAAACCAAATATAGGTCAGTAGCGACTACATGTATTTATGTAATGCAGCCCAAGAAAGCCAGCAAAGGACAGAGGGTGTCTGCTTGAAGTACCAGTAAATGATGATTTGGGGGAAGACTGACTGATGTCTGCTGAAAGGTGACTGTCGAAAGTCTTCATTCTAGTCATTGTTCAGATGTCTACATGATTCTAGTTCAGCTTAACCCAAGCTGCAGAGAAACAGGATTGACCCAGAAAGGTGTGTGTGTGTGTGTGTGTGTGTGTGTGTGTGTGTGTGTGTGTGTGTGTGTCTATGCCGGTGTGTGTGTGTGTGTGCGAGCGTGTCTATGCCGGTGTGTGTGTGTGCGCGCGAGCGTGTGTGCGTGCATGCCTGTGCTTTATTCTCCACCTACATCCAGCAGTGAATATCAAGCATTTGCCATACACATGTATACTTACTTGTTGAGACATGTCTCAAACACTGAGCCACCCACTGATTCATAGACCACATTGACACCTTTCTGAAATCACAAATGCATGTATTTGTTTATCCAAGAAAATACATAAGCATTGCTTTGGTCAGCTTAAATGTTGACAAGGGTTAAGAATATCACATCGATCAATGACAAGCAGGACCACTAAAGCTAGTGGGATTAAAATGGAAAAGAAGCAGCAAGCATTACTAACTGGCCCAGAAGAAAGACATCAGTAAGTGCCATTCACAGCTTCATCCACATCCTTTTTCCAAACAAGCTATACCTCATGCATTTCCAAACACACAAATGAGTTACCCGGTAATTTGAAATAAAATTTCCACAATACAACTATGTTTGTCTGAGGTTTGGGGGAGTCAGTTCATGATAGAAAACCTCTCTGCTCACAGGGTATTCTGCCTTGAGAACTGCATTCAGGTCTTCTTTCTTGTAGTTTATAGGCCTGTCACACCCGATACTCTGAAAAAAAGAAAAAAAAAATCACCACAGATTTAACCAATGGGCAGGCTAAACAGATGTGCACAATAAACTTATCAAAATATATGTAGCATTTAACAAAAAAATTGTATGTTTACAATGAAGCCAGGATTTCTTTATACCTTTGATTTAAACTGGTAGCACAGATCGAAATATGGGGATAACATCTAGGCATTTCCACAACGTATTATTATTTCTCAAATGCAATTATCTAGATTCAATCATTTGGAAGGGAGGGTCAGGGTTGGATGTTCAACGTTTGCGATTTGTTCTATATGGGTCACTGGACCACTGCTGGCCATACCTTCAAGAACTGAACCTTGTCATCTGTTGAACATGTGCCAATGACCTCACAGCCTGCATTTTTGCACCACTGAACCTGTTATGAAGGAAAACAAACTAATAATAGTATCATAAGAAGCATCAGGAAAAACAACATTAATGATTGATTTTTTGTGTGAACTTAATTTGCTTTGCCACTGGTGGTCAGCCTAATGTGTGTTGACTGCTCTACAACAATGCAGACATGGTTGAAAATATACTGCACCATGTATGTGTGTGACTTAGAATTCTTTTAAATTTATGCTCAAATACTTCTTCAGTTACTTACCGCAAACTGGCCCGTTCCTCCTGCAGCAGCTGTGACATGAATTTTATTGTGTTAACATAATACACTGTATCATTTACATTTTGAAAGTTTCGTCTGTCATACTAAAAATTCAATTTTACTGGAATGGAGTTATCTTGCAAGGCACGCTGATTATGAACACCAGCTGTCAACCATTATATGCAACCTGAAGTCTTTCATCAGGTGAACAGAAAACACACATCTTCATCATGTGATTCAAGCACAGCTTTTCAATTTCGCTTAGCTGGCAGTTTCTGCAGAACTAAAAGTGTGTCATATCCAAGATAAAGAAAAGAAACATTTGTCTTTCAAATCACAAAATGTTACCTTACCTGTTATCAAAACCTTTTCTCCTTGTTTTATTTCTCCTGCCTGTAATAGTGAAAGCACTCTATGACAAGCAGGTACTGTGCTCAGTACTATTATCCCAAGAAATTCATGTTAATTTTGTTTTGCTGTTCAGTATACTATTAGTAAATGTTACTGTATAACAGTTACATCACTGCCACTTTGTTAAATGGTGATCCAAACAGCAAACTGTGAAATAAAAATTGAGAATACAAATGAAATGTGAGAAAAGTTCAAATCTTTTGGTTTGCAACCCCACAGTACACCAGTTGGCTCTCAACAGCCCTCAAAAAGCTTATCTGTGCAACAACTATTACACTACACCCACTAATCTGAACAAGTCTCACCTATCAAATTTCAAGAAATAATCATTAAAAAAAAAATCTGAACTCAAACCTTTTTAACATCTACAGAAAAATCTTAATTAACACTGAGGAACACAGATTAATGGTGCCAGTTACACAAAACATACATCCACACAAACTGAATTACCAGCCTGCACTTGAAAAAAAAAAGAAAAAAGTATGGGTATAATAATGATTAGCAAACACCAACCAAACAAATGTGAAGAACGTCTTACTTTGTCAAGGCCGATGGCGGCAGTCAAACCACTGAGAATAAATGGCAGATACTTGGGGTCAGCCTCAGGCAGAGGCACAACCTGGTTGGATGGAACAACCTGATGGGAACAAGAAAGTGTTCTGGAGATAATTATGGGTAGAAAGATGACCAAAGAAAATTTAGGATGCATTAATTGTCACCTGAATCTACTGAACCAGTGTAAAACTTTAAAACAGAAATAGGTGCTTGAAAATTATAAGTTTATTTTCATAAGGGTGTGCAAAAATTTGCCATCAAGGTGAGGTGGAGAAAAATGGATGGTCTGCTTAAAGTTACAAGAATAATAAGCAACAAAACATAGAATGTACTTTATACTCTGCGAAGGCTCCCATGCTGAGATATACAACAGGCTGGCCAATCTTGAGGCCAGAGGCTTTCTCACCAACTGCCGCAACATGCCCCAAACCCTGAAATAAATAAATATTAAATTTAAAAAGACACGAATAAAAACAAAAACAAAAAAACTCCAACAAATGAAAACTGACGAACAGTCATGCAAACAACAAACAAGAGGCACCATAAGCAGAGTGCACATCCTGAGGGCGCATGGGTGCAAATGAAAAAAAATAAAAAAAATGAAGCTCTCAGTGACAGGATGGGAATGATCGAGCTACCCACACACTGTACTTCTATTCTTTTCCTTGGGCTTAAACAATTAATTATGATTTTCACACACACACATCAAGCATTGCAATCCTCAAACACTTTGTGCTCCAACATTGCAAGGTTGCTTTAAATGAATGTTTATTGAGCATACTATGAGTTTATCTTGTCAATGCTCTAAACTGTTTTCTTTTATCTTCACAATACGAACTAAAACTGTTTAAACCAAACCTCAAACCCAGCATCAAACGGTGGTTTTGAAGATGGATCATAGCGACCAGCAGTATAATTCACATCTGAGGCATTGATACCGACAAATCTAAAAGAAAAAAATGTAAGCATGTTATTACAAGTTTGTAACATATCAGTGCATGATAGGGGTAGGAGGAAGTATGCTTACAATAAATATCACCGCTAAAAAACAACAAAAATTCCCCCAAAACCACCCCCCCCAAAAAAAAAAAAAAGAAAAGAAAAAAAGCAGCAAGTCAGTTTCCAGAATATCCAAAGAAAATTGAAAGCAACTATTTCACAACTTAACCATGTCTATACCATTACTTTTTAGTGTGTTTGGCACAAACTATGAATAAAGTGTACTTTGATTTTAATAAACTGGACCTAATCTGCCCTACTTGTTCTTGACAAGGACCTCCTCTGGACCAGGAGCAGGTACTGGAGCTTCGATAACTTTTGTCACCTCGGAGAAGTTAGATCCCAGCTGTGTCACAACAATCTTCCGCATCATTTTGGGAATACTTCCAGCCATGACGAGCAGGTTCTCTACGTGGGAGCAAAAGTAATAATCAGAGGTAATCTAAAACAACAACAACAACTGAAACAGACACTGATATGGTAAACGCATTATCCATGCTTAAGTACACATTTCTACTTTTAATAAATAATATTATATATATATCACAGTGATGACCTAACCTCAGTCTCAAGTTTTGTACAATGATCCATCTGCACTAATATATGCAAGTCTGGAAACCTAAAAAGATGAATATGCTGGATGAATATGCTGCCAAATTAAGCCCTTGATTAGCATAAAAATATTTGCAGAGTTTTCTCTTTATTTGTTTATTCCTTAAAAAAGAAAAAAAACACAAAAAAACCCCAAAGAGGGGAAGGGGACTGTGGCACACTCCTGGTTCCACAACTTGTTTCAAAGAAAAATTATATCCGAAGATTAACTTTTCTCATGCAGTGTTTGTACAATATCTTTAAGCAATACATAACAGTTCATATATACGCTTAGTTGCTATACATATCGCAGGTGTGCTGGTACGACAGGATCTCGTTAACAGGATGAAACACTGGCGAGTGCAAACCATACTCTTTCGTCCCACAAACCTGGGGCGGTTGGTGGTCTAGTGGTAGAGACCGCCACCATTACTGACCTACAAACATGCATCAACTACAGTGTTCAACCAGATAGATATATGCACAATTTGTTTATACACGTATGTATCCGTTCACCCTCTAGCTCGACATGATTTAAGAATGATACGTACTAGGTCACACTAATAAATCAGGCGGAACATTTTTCTGGTGGGGGCACAATAAAGAAATTTAATGCATGGTGTACTTACTGTTTGTTAACAACCACAATAAACCAACGGGTATCGGGGCCTCACGTTCTGTGCAAACAGTACCTTTGGACTCAGGACTGCTGACTCACCTGAGCACTTGAGCTGCCGGTTTAAAATCTGGAAACACCACCTTTCAAAAATTCTGCTAAACTGTGATTCGTCTGCCTCAAAAATTGGCAGCAAACGTACAAACGGTTTGGCTGTACCAGCATTTTAGTAGGGATACCCCATTACAAGAAATCGAGGCGAATGTGAAAGTACGATCCCGGAAATACGACACAACTTCTTACCGAAAGATACACAAAGATACAATGAAAAACGTGATCCAAGATCCAAACTATATCCCCCAAAGAGTCAAAAGAGCTATTTTCTGTATCATCAACAATGGCACAGTAAAAAGTTATTATATATATCCACCTGATTTTTTCAATAACAAGCGCAGAGTTGTTTCCAAAACAGTTTCAGTAACTGTTCTGTTTATGCTGTGGCCGGGGGCGAGTCCAAAACCGGTTCCATGTTTGGCTGATTCATTCGTTTCGTGTGTGAGTCCGCGCGGAATTTTGTGTTTGGGTTTCTCCCGACAGCAGGATGCCGCTTCTACTTCAGGTTCCCCTTCTCTTTACAACCGTTTATTTGCTTGTCATCTCTTTTTCACACCTCATAATTTTCCTTTCCAGTCAACGGCTTCTTGGCGCGTATGATCTCAGGAATCTCTATCTGAAAGCCAAGCGTTATAATCGCTGGACAGGTCAGTATATATGTAGAGCCCTCTCTAGATGCTAACTCAACTGAATGCCGTGCTCATAGGTTAAAATGTGACTGTATCCACTTTCGTAAACAAACCCAGCAAACGCTGAGCAGCATTCTGTCTAGTATAGTACATGTAGCACGAAATATCACACATTCTCACTCATGCACTGGTACAGGATGAAAAAAAGTAAGAAATGGATTAAGATGTCAGGGAGTGGGATGAAGTTTCCATGGATACAGTCAATTGACACGTACATAATCAGATAATGTGATACCTTGTGCACATTGTGATCTGGCACGGTATATTTTGACAAATAGAACAATAAATATATTCACACACTTACATAAACACACTTACACCCCTTGCACAGATCTTTTGTGTTGTGCTTCTGTTTCATAGCCCAGCGAATTACTCAATACTGCTTGTTTTCAGATGCTGAGTTTGAGCTTGTGTTGTTGCGGTTACTGAAAGACCTGCTGCTGGTAGCTGTCTTCGTTCTGCAGCACAGTCTAATGGCTACCAAGCGCTGGAAGGAACTGCTTGCTAATACATTTCAAATTACTGCCAGTGAACGGCTGCTGTACAACCTGGCTACCAGCCTTGCCTTGACGGTTACATAGCTCTTCCTCATTCCAAACTTCATAGTTTTAGTTTTTTTAGACTAATTGGTTGTATTTTTCGTAAGTAGTTCATATTCAAAATTTCTTTTGTGTGTGTGTGTGTGTGTGTGTGTGTGTGTGCTGTCCTTACTTAGTATCCGGTTTTTGGCTCCCTTGTGTAACAATGGGAGTCTATGTATTAACCCTCCGTCGTCTGTGTGTGTGTGTGTGTGTGTGTGTGTGTGTGTGTGTGTGTGTGTGTGTGTGTGTGTGTGTGTCCAGAAAACTTTAACATTGTCATTTTCTCAGAATCTACAAACAGTAGAGGCACCAAACTTGGCATGCTGATAGACAACCACAAGACCTTTCAAAACATATCATTTTGAATGACCTTGACTCAAGGTCAAGGTCACTAAAGCTCTCTGTTTGAAAATGTTACATTGGCATTTTCTCATAATCTACAAATGCCAGAGGTTTTAAACTTTGCATGATGATAGACATTGATAAGAACTTTACATATATACATGTAGTCCGTGGCCTTGTGTCAAGGTCAAGGCCGTACAAGATATTTTCGTGAAACCTTAACATTGGCATTTTCTCAGAAACAACAAACAGCAGAGGTGCCAAACCTGGCATGCTGATAGACAGTGATAAGACCTATGCACACATACCATCTGAAATGACCTTGACTCAAGGTCAAGGTCATTAAAACAGTCTGTTGGGAAATTTTACATTTGCATTTTCTCAGTATCTAGAAGAATCGGAAGCATCAAACTATGTGCGATGATTGACATTGGCAGCACCTTTACGGTCATACCTGTGTTCAGTGACTTTTAGTCAAGGTCAAGGTCATGCAAGCGTTTTTTTGGGAAACTTTAACCTTGGCATTTTCTCCAAAACAGCAAACAGTAGAGGCACCAAACGAGGCATCATGATAGACAGCAATGAGACCTACCTTTCTGAATGACCTTGACCTTCGGTCAAGGTCATTAAAGCTGTCTGTTGTGAATTTTAACATTACTGTTTTCGGAGGAACTACAAATACTAGAGGCATCAAACTTGGCATGATGATAGACATTGATGAGATACCAAGCCATACAAACTGTTTCGGGGAAAATTGTAATATTGCCAGGAACTCAGAGTGCCAGAGACACTTTACTTAGCATGATAATGGATAGTGATAAGAGCTTTACAAACATACTCTTGTGAATGACCTTGACCTGTGTCACAAGGGAGCCATGGAGGCTTCTGCCTTTCTAGTTTTTTTTGTTTTTGTTTTTTTTGGGGGGTGGGGGGGGGGATTGACAGTAGTATTAGCTCCTGTAGTGTAGCAATGGCAAGTTTTAATATTGGTATGTGTATATGCCTGTAACTTCTACCATTGTAAAATAAAGGTTCTTGTTTTTAATTGTTCTCTTTCTCTCTCAATTGTTGTTTCAACTTTTATTGCTGATATTGTGTGATAAGATCACACATGCTTACATTGGCATGTTCTGTCAACAGACATTAATGAATAACTGGGTGAGTACGCCAGAGCTACTGCTGTGGGAAGTCAACACAAGAGACAATTTTGACCTGCGCCTGGTGTTCAATGTGCTGCATGGTGTGTGTTGGTGTTTGATCATTCTTCAGTGCATGGTGATGGATCCACTGGAGCTTGTTGGAATCAAGCAGGTACATGTATAACTGATGAGTACCAGTTAGCTACATGGAAATGATAGTTTGGAGAAGTTCTTATGAAGTTTTTTAATGACTTTTTTCTCTCTAATGTGTCACCATGATGGCTCATGTAATGCACCATATATATATGGCATATATATATATATTATTCAAACATGTATTTGTATCCACATGCTAGAGAAAACCGAAAAAAAATTGAAGTTTTGAATTTTGCAAAGATATGTAATATAATTTTTATGACACATTTTGGCAAAAGCTGGTTTGCACAGAGCAGAAAAAATCAGCCCGTTTATGCTGTGGGCATTGCTGGGTAGTTAATTACTGACTGTGCTGTAGACTTTGTTTCCACCTTGCTTGTCACAGATTTTAGACAAATGCTGTGCCATGTATACTACTTTTGAAGAAAACATTGTCGATGCCTGAGTGTGTACAATACTTTAAAAAATTTTTTTCAGCTGCTTTATTACCATGAGCACAAAAGGCCGCCGATGAGCTACAAGTCCTTTGAGCTTCAGAAGTTCTACAAACATATGCGTCACAGTGGCGCCACCTGCCTGTGGATCATTATGTGGGTGCACCCTGTCATGACTGCCGATCGCCTTTTGTTGGCTCTGCTCCTGACTTTCTACCTCAAGCGCAGGCACCGCGTAACCAATGTCGACTACGTTTTCGCCAAGGACTACTATCTTTATGGGATGCAGGAAACCCGCACATATGTTTATCACAAAGCACACTAATGCTGTGCATTACTACCCAACAGACCCCCCCCCCCCCCCCCCCACACACACACACACACACACACAATTATCTCCTTTCTGCAAGATGGGGAAAAGATTGCGGTTAACTTGCAGACTGAGAACAACAGCTGGGGCCACAGGGAAGAAAATGCTTTGGATAATTTATAAAGTTCTGTTGTTCTTCAGCCTCTTTCATAGTGCTGCTATTAAGTTGATGCTTATGACCCTTGAGAACTGGTGAGTTGTGTTGGTGTAGTTTGAATCTCAAAAACCAGTTTAACTTCTACTGTTCAATGGTGTAAGGGCCAGAGTACTAAACTAATTCTGGGTGCTTAGGTCCTTTTACCAAATGACCGTTCCAGACATGCTTAGACATGTCTTTTTCAGTTACATATCTTGCTTTGCAATGTGCAATTAGGTTTAGACTTCCACTTTTATGAGTTCATAGTCATAATTCATAAATATATCTAAGCATCAACCTTTCTCTGTACGGCATCTACATCATTACGTTTCTGCTGTGCAGAGATTGAACCTTACCTGCAAACTTACCTGCAAAATTTGTGTAACAATGTTTACTCGTCATTGATTATAATAAAAGATTAGATTGTCCACTTATGCATTTCTGTCTTCTGTATTTTAACCTTTCTCATGTTACTGGTGGCAGTTCATTTTGCTTTTGTAGAATTTTGTATAATATATACACATCTTAAGGTTTGCTTGTGTGTAGTTATTCTTTTTGGACACGTTCATCCTCAAGCTTTCAGTTTTCACGGTCACACTTGGCTTGTTTCTTACTGAATGTTAACGTATATATGGTGCTATTTTCAGTTGTGTTTTACTGTTGCTGTAGTTATTGCAGCATTTTGTAGTTTAAGGGTTGCGATATTTATTTTACTTATGCCTTAAAATTCTTATTGTAATTTCTGTCTGTATGTAATAAAGTATTTTGATTACATGCAGTTTGGAGTGGATGTTGTTTCTTTCATGATTGAGTTCTTGAAATGTATACACACATGCATGCACACACACATATGCACCACAAGTGTTTCATCTTTCATCAGGCATGGATGTAAGATGCATTTTATAATTTGAGCTGTTCATAATTCTTGCACCTTTCTGGGTACTGTATCCACCAAATCGCCTGCTTTTATTCTCCAGCACTAGGAACCTGGTTTTTTGTTTGTTTGTAGATTTATCTAAATGTGAAGTTTGAACCTTTTGAACTTGGAAAGTTTCTGCGGCATTTGTATTAGAATATTTAATATTATTGAAACAAAACAAGAAAGGTGCAGAATAATGTAAACAAAACTATGTTGTGGACCAAATGCCTTGGTTTGTCAGAATTTCTGGTAAATAGACGCCTAACGATGTGTAGTTCCTTCCCTTGAACGAAGGGAGCATGCTTCGAAACTTATAACACACTCGGTGTGTCTGTTCTTTATTTATTTTACTGTTCTCGTCGCACATACAAGGAATTGATGTCCCCAACGATGTCAGCACTTAAAGTAATGGACAAACTGCTGTGATTTGACTGTCTGGTAAAGTGTGATTGTTTCGCATTTGTCCGTCGTCTGCTTCAGGGCCTTCTACTGAGTACAGTTCTTGTACATCGTGCCAGATCGGGTGTCCTCCGACTGTCATACGCAGACATCCTCGTACGTCAGCTCGGAGATATAATGTGTGGTAACCTCATGCTGAGAGCAGTGATGCCTGTTAGAGGCGTTAGGACCTTGAAACTGTGCGGACACTCGAAGCCGCTGTATGGAATAACCCCACACCACTCAGGCTCTAGACCTGTTTGCTACAAGTGTAAGAGACCAGAAAACATGCTGTGCTACTCATCAACCAGCAGGAACGATGGGTTAAGCACCAGAAATAATTTGCCTTTACACTATCTCATGTCCTTTCATTCGGATTGTATTATGCAACACTGCAAATACAGACAGGCATCCAGATACATGCATATCCAAGCAGTGGTTAGTTGGAATACTAATACAGCTGCCAGCAACTGTCTTCCACAAACATCAGTTTGTGAGTTTCATAGTCTGTCATTGAATTCTCTAGCAGTGATGAGAGTGCTTTCACAGATTAGACCTCTGCACAGTCTGCAGCAATTTTCCTATGCAAATGTGGACTATCAGCGGTATTTGGAGAGTCTTTTGGAGGAACACCACCACATGACTGCAGTGAGGTCTTCAGGTGGCAGTGTAGATCAAGGCCACTTTCTGTTCCTGGAGACTGCTTCAGGACTTGTTGAACGACTGAGAACAAAATATGCTGAACTTGCAGACCTCCAGTCCATGGCTTCAGGTAATGTAGCAATAAGCAGAGTAGTTAATTAAAAGCCTGGTCCATGTTGTGAAATGTTGGCATCACTAGATTTTGAGAATCGTGCAGGATGGAATGCAGTCTTTACTTCTGCGCTATTCAGAAAAAAACAGCGATGCTGAAATAGCTGGTAACATTGATATGATTATTCTCTGGTATACAAAAGCATGCAGTGTATTGGGTGAATGACATTTTAATATTAGATAGATGTATGCACATAACCTAGTAATTGTTATCATCATTGTTACTTAGTTAATGCCCTTAAGACTGACATGAGCTCAGCATTTTCAGCTTACAAAAGAAAGAAAGAAAGTGTTTTGTTAGGATGATCAAGCATGTCTGTGATGTAATCAGGTATATGTACAATGAATTGTTTGGTTGTAGGGGATGGTGAAAAAGAACTGCAGGCCCTTGCAAAGCTGGAAATGGAGGACACACAGCAACAGATTGATGAACTAGAAGAGCAGGTAGGTTCCATTTTTGCTCAAGGATCAGGTCGTATATACCCATCTTCTCCCTCCACTTTCCTTCCCCCCACCCCCACCCCCTCTACACACACGAACATGCACTCCTCTAGGTGCGTGTAGTAATAATATAGACTCTGTATAGTGATGGGTGCTGACATGCTGTTTTATCCAGTTATTATATATATGTGCATGATAATAAACATCTATGTATGCTGTACTTACCTGGTATCTACACAATTACCAGTACACCGTACACTTCATGTACGTGTATGTACAATGAAATACAAGTTTTTTTTTTCTTCTGCTTCCATGTTAACCTGCAATTTTCTTCCAGCAGCTGTTGAAAACCATCAGACCCTAACTTCTCTGCATTTTAAATCAGTCAGTCGCACTTTACTTTAGCAAGTGATTATCAGCTAACTGATTGACTCTTGGGTTGTTACAGTTGGTGGAAGTTCTTGTCGGTCCAGCACCTGCTGACAAAAACGACATCATGCTGGAAGTATCTGCTGGTGTTGGAGGTCAGGAGGCCATGCTTTTCACTGCAGAGATGTTTAACATGTATGCTGGGTATGCCAGTTACAAAGGCTGGACGTTCACCCCGGTTGATTGTGAAAAGAGTGATTTGGGTTGGTGGTTTTGTTTTTTCTTTTTCCTGCATTTGGTTTATCATATAAAACAGTGAAACTATAACATTTATTTATGTTCACAAATGCTGTAGAAACAAAATATTTTGTAATGAAGACCATATTCACACACGCACACGTGCATGCGTGCACACACACACACACACACACACACACACACACACACACACACACACAGTAACAACAACAGTAAGCAAGCAATGAAACAACTTACATTGCATCAATTTCAGCATGCAAGGAGGCAAATAGTTGTGCAAGCAGTCGGAACATGATACTGAGGTAGTTGCTTTTCCCATCCAGGCGGTGTCCGTCGAGCATCAGCCCTCATCACTGGTATTGACGTGTACAAACACCTGAAGCTTGAAGCGGGTGTGCATAGGGTGCAACGAGTTCCCAAGACAGAGAAATCAGGCCGCATACACACCAGCACCATGACTGTGGCAGTCTTACCTCAACCAACACAGGTATGAACAAGTTCATTGAAGGGCTGTTTGGCAATTGTTTGCTAATGTAGCACTCAAATACTTGGTTTTGCACTCAGATCTAGTATTTGTCTTAAAAAAAAAAAGTTAATTGCTGTTTCCACTGAATTTGTGCAGTTGTGGATGAGATTTTTTATTAATTTTTGGTTTTGTTTTGTCTTGACAGATTGACATCAGCGTAAATCCTAAAGATCTACATATTGACACATTCAGGTCAGGGGGTGCTGGGGGACAGCATGTGAATACAACGGAGAGTGCTGTGCGCATCACACACAAACCCACAGGTAAGCTGCAGATCAGTGGTATATTTTTATATTGGTACAGGAATTTGATCTGTCATTGTGCTGAAGTTAAATCTATGAAATGTTGTCTTCGTTTCCATTCATGAAAAAAAAAAAAAAAAAACCCAGAAAATTACTAATTCCATTGTTGGGAACTTTTGTCTCACTTTCTGCATGTCTCTTTAATCCAGAAAGGGAAATTTTATGACCGTACCCCTATAACTTGTGCAGGTCTGTAATAATTTTACTTCTTTCCCTTGAATTGGAATTGAGAATGGGTTGTCTTAAAAAAGAAACAAAAAAAACTAAGGTGTATTTGGGTTACGGCAACCATTCAAGGCGCCCCCCCCCCCCCCCCCCCAAAAAAAAAAAAAAGAAAAAAAAAAGAAGAAAAAATTCAAGATCACCGGTCAGTGTATGCTGGTTATGTCAGACAGGTGGCCACCCTTTGAAGGTTTGACTGTTGTTTTTAGTGATGACCTTTTGGTGCAGGTGTTGTGGCAGAGTGTCAGCAAGAGCGATCCCAGATCAGGAACAAGGAAGTGGCTATGAAGACCCTTCTGGCCAGGTTACTATACTTTGTTATGCTCTCGTTAAAAGTCAGTGCTGTTGTATAGTACTATAGTACAAACTGGTGTAACTGCCGTTTAAGACTGATAAATAGGGCACATTCTGATACACTTAGTTGGCATTCTACTCACAAATGTTTGTCACACAGATAGCACACTTTGTAACACGCATGAGAATTCCTTGTTCTTTCAGTTCTTCCCACGACCTTTGTACTTCAAGGTACATGGTACGGATTGTAAAACAGTTGGATTTGTAAAATGTTTATCCATGTTCATTTGTTTGTGTGCATTAAAATGTTCTGTGCAGGTTGTATCAAAAGCAGGTGCAGGAGCAAGAAGCAGCTATACGCTCCAAACGAAAAGTACAGGTTGGTTCCGCAGGACGCTCAGAGAAGATTCGAACCTACAACTACAGCCAAGATCGCATCACAGACCACCGTGGCCCCGTCACCCTTTACAATGTTACTGCTTTCTTGTCGGGAGAGGAATTGTTGGATGACCTTCTAGAGACGCTCATGACTGAAGCGCGTCTTGAACTGCTGCATGCTTTGGTGGCCGAGTTTGTGGAAAATCAGAAACAACAGTGATATATATATATATGCTGAAGCGCTACTGTGTATGTGCCGGTTGAGTGCGTCATTGTTGCTGTATACTGTTCCAAATTCGAGAGAACTGTTGATCTTATCTCTGCATGGTTGCCAACTTATACCAAAATTTGTTTGCATAGTGTAATTGTTTATATAAGCTAATGCCTGATTTTCTTCATAGCTCACAGGAGATAATTACTCATTTCATGTGCAGTGGTTTTGTTTGTGTGGAGACATGATGTTTAATTGATTCACAATCTTTTCCATGCTAAAATCTCCATCCATTTACAACTACAAGCAAGTACAATGTAAATTGAAGAGGTGAAGGGCTTGGGGAAGGGGTGGGGGGGGGGGGAGCAGTGTCAGAGTACAGATGGTATTGTATGTTTTCTGCATTTATTAAATGATTTGTTTGGAAATCGATTGTGTGCTGATTGAAACAACCAATTTCTGTGTTTCTGCTTTGTGCACACTGCTCAGACAGCCCAGCTGTGGTCACCTGTCTTATTGATCACAATAAAGAACTGATGATTCAGTTCAAGTTTATACACCAGACGTCTGCATGAATCAACAGCTGTGATTTGCACACACACACACGCATGCACACACGTACAAGCTGATCATCAGATGACTTAAATTTTTATTCAGATGGCATGATCAGCCTAGAGATTTACAAGTAAAGCTTACATATCACAGCTGACTAAGCCAAAGAGATTCTACATACTGACAAATAAGTAGTCAAATGGGCACAACAGAAATATACACCCAACCAAAAATGTCCATCCTAAACATTTTAGCTGCTGGATTTCTCTTAAATGCTGCCAGAATGGATTTCCAAATAGATGAAAATACAACAATATACATATATATATATATATCTGCAGTAAAATTTGGCATGAACTGGAAACAACTTTTGCGAGCACATTATGACCTTGTTTGTGTACTCAAGCCCAGCATCTCAATTGCAAACATGACTAGTATACAAAACGGTTAAAAGTTCCCTTGTTTGGGACTAAGAACCTTTTATCTGCTTAGATGCAGTGTCCAGATACAAGCAGGAGAGAGAAAGAGAGAAGAAACAGTTAACATGATGCATAAATATGAGCAAACAAAGTGTTTGAACACCAATAAATACTTTGTTTCCAACTTTCAAAAGCACTACATGAGACAAAACCATCACACTGATGAATTTAAGCATCACAAACTGAAACACCATTGCATTTTTGTAGTGACTGTAGCATACCATTTTCAGCGAACTTTACATACCCACGTACTTCTAAATAACTTTATACACATGTATACAGGTAGTACTGTAGCAAGTACAGAAACCATTACATTTTGTCACTGGTGGGCAAGTTTCAAATTTCTTGAGGGGAAAAAGGAAAGGAAAACTGCTGATAATGATTATGTGCAGCACAGTGCTTTACAACTTGCATGTATGATATGTTCAAGAAGGAAGTTTTCCCCTTGATTTTGCAAATAAAAAAATCCCAAGAAATATGATTTTCAGAAAAAAAGTTGTCCCCTTGATTTTGCAAATGGATCAAAATGGTGTTGCATTCTACTGATCTTAGAAAGCAAAAAGGCAGAGGCTCATAGAGAAATTTAACACTGATGATCTGGAAAAACAAAAATAAGTGTTAGGTACATGAATAATAAAAAGTGATAGACTATGCACCAGTCCCTGTAGTGTAGTGGTTAGCACTTTGGACCATGGACCGGGAGACCTGGGTTCGAGTCCCAGCCGAGACGAGCGGGATTTTTCCTACCTAGGTCGGCTCCTACCCAGAGAGGGTGTGCTATGGGCCAGGGTTGCACATTTTCCACAGCTTCTATAGGACAATGTGTCCTGGAAACAGCAAAGTGATAGGACACAGTGTCCTGGCCACTTAGTGGCAATAAAAATTTTAATAGGACAAATGTCCGCTTGAGGTGGGAAAAATAGGACATTTGAAATTTTTATAGGTCAATGTCCTGGGACCGACTTAAATGTGCAACCCTGATGGGCCCAAAGGGGAGGCTGTTGCCACAAAGCCGAGATTCACCCACTTCACGGGTGCGACTTTGGGGGTGCTTCCCTTGGTGTGACACGTCTTGTGATGTGGATGATTACATGGCCGGCACCGCAGGTGCCGTAGTTCCCGGGCCTGGTTAATGCCAGGATATTTATGACAGGAAGCGTGGAATGCTGCCCTGTCCCGCATTCCCAAACCACACGGACCTCCATCATCCTCATCTCCATCATCATGCATAATAAAAATTGCCCCAGCTTCCGAGCCCTCCGTGGATTCCACCCATCACCTGGGAGGAACACCACTGGAACTGGCAAAAGAGTTGGGGCAGCAAAAAAAAAGAAGAAAAAAAAAGTGATCTATGCATAGCAAAATCCATGATCATACTGAACATATTCCAGTCAGATGAAAAAATAATATCATTCACATACTGGTATTGCACGACTAACATGTTGACTTAGAAAGAACTCAGAAAGCACTTCAAGATATGTAAGGTCATTTCAACCTGGAATGATCAAACATGACGGTGTGAAATTTACATTGTACTACTGTGCTGTGCTCTGTGTGGCTGCAATAGATTAAGTACGTTAACAGGCGTGAATCTGACATTACATCATTGATCATCATACAAAAAACCAATGGAAAAACACACACGCTACCTCTTGAAAACAAAACACAAAACCTTTCCCCCAAAACCCCTGCAAAGAGGGCTAGACATACCTCAGAGCATGTATGGGAAAGACAGAAAATCCCAACAAAACAAAAAAACCAAACTCACAACCCAAGAGTCAACAGCCACAGTTGTAGAAAAGCACATCATCTCCATGGGAAGCATGCAGGCGCGCACACACACACACAGTTTGAGAGAAAATTCAAAGAAAATGAAACCTGACTCTCACTTGTCTGAATTTTGTGTATCCCACCTCTAATGGGTGACTGCCCATACATTTTTGGCCACTGTCAAGAATAAACATGCTTTGCAATGATCCATGTTTTCCAAAAGGACAAGCCTTAGTCAGTGTAAATGAGATTTTGTTTCGTAATTTCATGCTGTAAAATATTCAGATTATATTCAAGAAATAAAGCACAGTATTTTGCTGAAAAGCAAGCACAAATAAGTACAAGAAAACTTAAAGCCAACCCCCCCCCCCCCCCCCCCCCCAAAGGCCACAGGCATTTCCATGAAATCAATGAAAAGTGCATGACTCAAAGTTCAAGGACAAGAATTACACATGACTGTAAAGCTCAGTTATGCTTTTCTTCACACCAATAGTCTCAATCCGGTGATACCCCCCCGACTATATATTGCATATTGCACGAACCAACATTTACGACAAAATAACTGGAGGCGGTGCATTACACATATCCTTTCGCCACCAAGTATCCACATTATCATAGACTTTTGCCCACTGTCGCTGGCTGTGAACACGACGACACAACTCACAAAAAGGTAACGGCATTGGTTCTATCACTTTCCAGTCTCTCTTCCAATCTAAATAACGCAGGTATGAAACTTCATCGCTTGCAAGGTCTTTTAGGAAGTCTGCCAGCGCTTTAACGCTGGAAAACTCACTGACATCTATGTATGAGTTCTTTGGGAGGAGTGCAGAATAATTTGCCCCTCCACGCACGACTGGTACAATGTCAACCATCTCTATTGTACGATAAAGCTTCTCAGTAATGTAGTCGACACACAAAGAGTTTTCGAATGACAGATAAAAGTAGTAATCATTTGAAAGCATGTTCATGCATGTGGCATTACCCTGCATTCCGCATTGCAGTGTACCACATTTTCCGTACACATCCACGGGGATGAAATTTTTTAGGGCAGCAACAAAGTCCTCGCGCTTGCTAGGTGTGTTGCAGTTTGAAACGAACCAAGCTACCATTTTGGTTTTCTTGCGGTAAACCTGAACCAAATCTTGCCTTGGTGAGGGTACTGGTCGCTTTGATAAATCCCCGTAACCAAAATAGATGTCCGAATCTCGGCGGTACGTCATGGTCCAGTTGATCTGGCCATGCCACGCCGCTTGTCCAAATACTTCATTAGCTGAGTGGATGGGACTCTCAACAGCAAAGTAGACCCAGACAGACCCTGAACGACGTGCTGGTGTGGATGTTGCTTTGGAGTAAGATGTGAAAAACACAACACAGTCGGCTTCAGACGTCCGCTCTGATTCTAGCAACAGCAAACATGGATTGCTACATCCGTCGAACACCTTACTCTCTGGCTTCAGTCCATACCAGTATGGGAATGAATGCATGAGGACCACTTTAGTACATCCACCGTGCTCAGATGCTTTTACTGATGAAATGTTTTTGGACAGGTCTCGCAAACTGACTGATCTGTCAGCTGCTTTGCAAAGGTTTCCTCCAGAGATGTAGTCCTGCTCAGGCAGTGATACAGGTGTTCTGTGTAAAGCATGCTGCTGAAGAAACAGAGTGACCAGTCCCAAAGCTGTAACAACCAGAAGGATCAACATCCTCTTGTTCCACCTGAAACATCCATGGGCAGTGTGTAAGGCCACCTCTGCCATCTTGATTACAGGCATTTGCAAGGCGTCGGTGAACACGTTCTGAGACAACTTCCCAACTGGAAGTCTATGCTATGTGACGCCACTCTTCACACTCTTTGATACACTGTTCATATCTGTAGCCACATCATTGTGAGTGGGAAGCTTTGTTCCTGGTTTTTAAGTGGATAACTGGCATGCTTGTATTAACAGGCAGGAAACTGACTGACGCTAAGAGTGAAAGCTTTGTTCCTGGTTTTAATTGGATAAATGAACTCATGAAATAGTATTGTTACGTTGTTGTGACTGGCAGGAAACTGACATGTGCTAAGAGTGGGAAGCTTTATTATTTTTTAGCTATGAACTGACAGAAAGAATTTTAACTTTAAACCTCAGTGCAATCCCTTAGTTAAGAAGACTCATGTAATGTGACAACAGCATGCAATGTGACAACAGCATGCAATGTGACAACCAGCTAGGATGTTTGTGACTTTCATTGCATTCATTCATGACACAAACGTCACAGCCCAGTATTTCAACGTTACCTTCTGGTATGAGGCAAAGTAGATCAAAACTTGTCATATTGCATTTATACTTTTCGATCAGTTTTACCCTAAATTTAGTTACCTTTTCAGCGAGATTATCCTTCATTTCCTAAAAAGCAACCACTTTACCTGCAAGTCCCAAAGTAAATTTTGGGCAGCCGTTTAGATGAATGATAAATTATATACATTGTACAATTACATGAGACATACTCACACACACACACACATGCTGTCTTTGCTATTGTTTCATTGTTACCACTAATACCAGTACCTTGCCATCTTGAAGCAACTGGGACGTATCACAGGCGTTAAGCAATCCCAGTGACAACCAGTCAGTCCATCCTTTCTCTACAGTCAGGTGAAATCCTGGAAGACAAAAATCAAAAGAAGCAGGTAAGGATGTTGCATGACAATAAACTGCAAACATCTCAAACAAAGGGTAATAATATGATGGTAAATAAGAGATAGCACAGTGATCAGTACGGCCATACACATACAATGCAACCATGCACTATACAAAGAGCACAACACGTACATAGAATCAAACATCGAAACACAAAAGGCATGCACATGTTGAGCTAGCTTGATGAGGTGCTCAAGATCACAATTTTACGGCTCACATTACCACCATCAATAGCTTAATTTGCCTCTGGGGATATTCCTGGGGTTGGATTGAAGTGCATTGTAGTGCATATATCATGTCATGTGTGTATAGATATATCTTTTCAACAGGATATTTGAATTAATTTGATCAGTTTGATCCATGCCAGGGTCAAGATGCCCTGAGCTTGCTCAATGTCTGGATCAGTGTATTGTATTGTTGCATGTACACGTGTATTTCAATGCCCAAGCTACAGCTTTAAATACAAAGTACATGCATGTACACTGATCTAGACAGCAGACAAACTTGGCGCCTGTGTGTATGTGGTATTTTCCACCTGCACGGCTGCAGTGTGACAGACAGATGTGGATCGAGTGTGTAAGTGTGGATTGAATGTGTGTATGCATGCGTGTTTTGTCTGCTTAATTTAGCTGCCCCATACTGACATACACGCACATACAATAATGTCACATTGCTTTTACAGGCTGAGGCAATGTTTGCAACTGCTTTCAATGTTTGTAAACACTAAATTTAGCTAGCTCCACTGTCAGTTTAGGAGCTGATTTCTCAGTGACTTGCAAAAATCTCCATGCGTTGACTCCACCCACTTAAACGATGAATCATCAGTCAGCAATAGTACATGTAACACTGCATCTGATCAAAGACAATAGTCATGCGACCCACAGACAACAGGTGGGCAATGACGTGGTCACACATACCGCAGGACGAACCGCAGCCACTATGTTTAGTAACTGCCCGTCATCAAATAACCAGAACTCATCCCTTGTCCGTTCTGGAAGCAACATGGCTGTGTTGCAGGCAACCAACGGCTAGAAGCGTCATTCTGCTGAATGTATGAGCACAAAGTGAAACAATCAATATATATCCTGCTTTGCCAAGAATTGTTGCTCTGTGTCATTAGACCTCACTCCGCCGTACAAGTAAGGCTTCTCGTGCAGTCAACGTGGGAGGTCAAGGCTACTGAGGAGTTTCCCCGGGTTTTACGGAGTTATCTATCTTGTCCACATCACATGATCAGTCAGTCATATGACCAATCGATTTCAAAATGGCGACCGCCCCGTCTCGCCGCGATTTGCTCTGTTTTGTGTTTGCAGCCGTCTGTTGTTTGTGCTGGACACAGTGCCACGGAAAACCACCAAACATCGTGTTTGTTCTGACTGACGATCAGGATGTGGAGATAGGGGGTCAGGTACGATTTCTTTTGATGTAGCTGCCTGTTCTGATTGCTAATCCAGATATCGTAGTGATCTGTGGAGGCTTCGACCTGTGCCACTGACACTAAGTACCCATTGAAATAGTTCCGCTTTCATCTCCATTTGTTTCAGGAGCCCATCCAGAAAATACGGAACCTGATTGGAAAGCAAGGCCTGGTGTTTGACAATATGGTGAGTGTCCATATATCCCCGCCTCCGTTCTCCCACCTCCCCCACGCCTTTTGTTTTACTTTCACACATTCCAGTTCTTCGCACTCAGTGTGGCACTGTTGAGAAACAGCAGCAAAGACAGATGATAACCATAAGCCTTTGTGAGAGTAATACAACATATTTCTATCACTGTCCATTGCTCTGATTCCAAAGGACTGTGGAACACTGAAAGGATAAGGTGAACATAACAAATAGTATCAACAGCACCGACATGTCCTCTGGAGTAATGTACTGAGTTGTATTGTGTGACCTGACAGTTGTCTGTCTGTCATCAGTTTGTTTCTAGTCCTTTGTGCTGCCCAAGTCGCTCCAGCATAATGACTGGCAAGTATGTGCACAACCACCGTGCCTACAACAACTCCATCAATGGTGGCTGCAGCAGTAGGTCTTGGCAGGAACAGCAGGAGCCCAATGCCTTTTCGGTCTACCTGAAGAAGGCTGGCTACAATACCATGTTTGCTGGCAAATACCTCAATCAGGTGTGTGTGTGGGTGTGTGAGTACTTGTGTGTGTGTGCTCGTGCATGTGTGTGCAAGAGAGAGAGAGGAGAGACAGAGTATTCCAATATCTCATTTTGTTTGTGTGGGTTATAATACATCAGTCTCTGTCTAACACAGACTGTTGTATTGGATGTCTTGGTCCCAAATGTACTGTGTGACTTTTCTATTTATTTTTAAATTTATGCTTGTTTCAGTATGGCACTGACCTCGCTGGGGGTGTGGCTCACATTCCACCAGGATGGGACGAGTGGGTTGGTCTGGTGAGGATGCATCAGTTCCATCTGTTAAACCCAGCACACACACACACACACACACACACACGCGCGCGCGCGCGTGCGCAAGAGAGAGAGAGAGAGAGAGAGAGAGAGGGAGGCTACAAGGGAAACATGTTAAAGGGTGGAGGCATTCAGGAGTTACCTCCCCTAGACCACAAAACCACTTGGACAGCTCTATAGTTATCTGCATGGGTCTCATGTTATCCAGGGTGTTTTTTAAGTCTGCCTGTAAGTCTAAGTTATTCTTAAGTCTTCCAGGACAATAAGACATTGTGCATAGAGTTATGCACATTGTCATCTTGCTTTTAGTCAACACACACGCACAGACTCCCACATGTGACACACACATGTATGCCGCTCACTCACACACACACACACACACACACACACACACACACACACACACACACACACACACACACACACACTCCTGCATACTAGTCTTATTTGTAAAGAATAATGAATAGCAAAGGGTGCAGTGTTTGCTTGTGTTCACTGCAAAAGATATTTGTGTAAGCATGTTAAAAATGTTTAACGAGTTTAGTGTTCATCAGGGAAAAGCACTTATGAAAAGCCATATCACTAAAATCAGCCAGTAAGATCAAGTAAAAATTATGACTAAAATTTAGGGATTTCTGGGAATCCCCGAAACAGCGATTACGCAAAGTTACTGCAAATTTCAGGATAGTCTTGATTACAGGCATTCACTGTAATATAGGCCTATTTCACACAATGTAGCGGCGGAGGCAAGTTCTACTACCATGCATGGCATTGCGAAAGGCAAACCAGTCTTGAATTTCTGCTTTAATTCATGGGCATTTCTCATTGATGTTTGTACTTTTTGTTGCATTTTGATTTTCATTACTCTGACATTATTTCCAGGTGGGCAACTCCAAGTACTACAACTACAAGCTCTCCATCAACGGACAACTTGAAAAGCACGGGTCAGACTACAGCACAGACTACTTCACAAATTACATTGTGAGTACTTTGGAGAGGGTTACTGTGTTTGTTGTTGTAGTCTGTTTTAACCACTTTTTATTGTTATTTTGCTTGATTATTAGGATGCTTATTTAAAAAAAAATTCCACTTTATCCTTTGACATGAAACATTGTAGAAAACGTATTTCGGGTGCAGTGTGTTGATGCTTTGCCTGTGCTTTAAATTTCTGTGAATGAGCACTGTGCTTTTACCTGACTTTTCCGAAGTAAAGAACTGTTGCAATTTTTGCAAACGTAAACACTTTAGTGAGAAAAAACGAGTAAAAAAAAAAAAAAACCCAAAAAAAAACCCCAAAACTGTAATCTGTATCATTGACTGTGTACATTTATCTCAGTATAACAGCTAGTCATTGGTTTTATTCAAAAGTAAGTACTGGCAGATACCTTCAAATGACTGACAGCACAAAATTTCATTTTAACAGAACAGAAAGGCAGAAGGATTCTTAGCCAATCAAAAGCCAATGGGGAATCCATTCTTCATGATGCTGTCCACCCCAGCCTGCCATGCCCCATTCACACCAGCAGATCCATACAAGAACAACTTTTCCAATGAGAAGGCACCAAGGAATGGTAGTTTCAACGTGAAACCCAAGGTGATCATTACTGCATGGACACGTGCATTCATGGACACTTGCAGAAATACTCACTCTAGTGAGAAGTGAAAAGAAATACCTTTAAAAAAATATTTGCGGGAAGATTTCAACGGAAAGGACTTCAGAAAAATTAGGGCATTAAAAAAAAAAAGTGATATATAATGTATTGTATTGTAATATGAAGATGTATCCGTTTACATGATGCAAATTTGAATCATGAACTAACAGTACTTATACACTACCTGTTTGTTTGGCTGATATGCAGACCTGCTGTGTGTGTGTGTGTGTGTGTGTGTGTGTGTGTGTGCAGAACAAACACTGGCTAATCCAGCAGACCAAGGTGCCCTTGCCAGATGGTTCCATCACGTACATAGATGACACTTTCAGAAACAGGTTGGTAAATACTTGTACAAGCTTCTGCTTTGTTTTATGTTGTCATAGACTGAGAGTTGCACTGTAACTCTAACTGAATTATTGGCGACACCGTGACCTCAGTTGATATGCCTTAGATAAATAAATGTATATGCACACTGCAGATTATAGAGGTCACTTATGCTTTATTATAGAGGGAAGACAGGTAAGGAGAGTTCCAGTGGCACAAGGTGGGCGAATTTCCTGGAACTCCGAGTTGCAGAACATATTGATTGAGAGGACCATTAGTAGAAAATATATTGTGTTGTTTCCTTTATGAAAATGTTGACTATTTTATGTAAATGTTTGCAGGTGGCGCACCCTGTTGTCTGTGGATGACATGGTGGAGAATGTTGTGAACGTTCTGGAGAAGAAGGGAATGCTGCAAAACACCTATATCTTCTTCTCCTCGGACAATGGATACCACCTTGGTAACCCCTTTCACTGTTTCAGCAGTATCCTTCCATAGGCTGTTTCAGTACAGTACAGCGCACACTACAAACAGTATCATGTGCCCAGTAAGATCAAGAGAACACAGTGTGTAATTCAGTACAGTGCATCAGATAACACTGGATTTATTCTCAGCATCTGCATCAGCCTGTTCTCTGAATTCCACACCAATAATATTCAGACAGTTTGGTTGCTTTACTACTTTTTTTTCATTTTGTTAAATTAGCAAAGTATAATACAGATCATCCTCTAATCACTTGGAAACTACTTGGGTTGCAGGGCAGTTTGGATTGCCGTATGACAAACGCCAGCTGTATGAATTTGATGTGCGTGTGCCACTGATGGTGCGAGGCCCAGGAATCAAACCAGGGCAAGTGACACAGGTAATCACAGGAGAGTGCAATTCCAAAATATTTGTTTGAAAATGGATTGTCAGTTACGCATGCTTCTCAGTCTCCAGTTGCACAATTTCTGCTTCACGCGGTGTAACACTATACTGAATCCTTTGTAAAATATGTATAGAAAACGGCACACATTGTTTGAATGTAATGGTTTGGTTAAAAGCAAATCTGGGGACTGAGAAACATGCATAAGTGACTGTCCATTTTCAAACGAATATTGTTGGAATTGCTTGTGCACTGAGTACAGTTCGAGTTCTCTTGCTGGGGCTTCTGTGTGTGTGTGTTGCTTTATGTGCTACAAATAGATTAGATAGGTGGTTTAAAAATGATGAATATGAATTACCAACCCGAAGCCCTATGGAGATTTGATTTTCAATAATGATGATAATACTTTTTGCTACTTCACAGGTAAGATAATTGTTGTTATTTTTCAGCAAAATGCCATGAACATCGACCTTGGTCCAACATTCATAGATCTGTCAGGACAAGACGTGCCGGAAGGAATGGATGGGAAGTCTTTGGCCTCGATCTGGAACTCTGGCAGGAATGAGACCCAGGCTGCATTTAGGACTGAGCTTCTTGTGGAGCACTCTGGAGAGCATGGGTTTGCTGTTAGTGGATGCCCTCAATATCGTGGACAGGGGATGGCAGTAAGTGTTGTGGCAGGTTTTAGAGAGTGTATGTGTTTGTGGGTGTCCTGCAGTATGCTTATCATTTTAGAATTTTAGAGTTTTCCCCCTTATGCCAAGGCGCTGATTGATCCATCAGCTTCGAATGTGTGTGTGTGTGTTTCTAAAGAGAGAGAGAGACAGAGAGAGATAACGCTGAACATTCTGTTGCAGAACTGTGATCAGTATTGTGTCTGTGAAGATTCATGGAACAACACTTTCTCCTGTGTTCGCTCAGACCGCCCACCCAAAGTTTACAAGTATTGTGTTATGCAGGATAATGTGGTAAGTTCACTTCGTGTGTATGTATCATGTACTGGTGCATTTGCTTGGTTTTAGCACATTTCTCTATGTCAATGAATCAGTTAAGTCACTGTCAATGCTGATCAAACAGAGGGACTGAAGATTAAGAAATAACGTGCAGAATTTCATTTATTATTTATTTTTATACGTCTCTGATGTATATCGGGTAGACCTTACATAACTCATGACACCGCTGCCAACAGTTAAGAGGTTATCTTATCCTGTGTTTAGCATGATAATCTGCTACATATTCTGAACGTTTCCCGTCATATGTTGAGTCGTCTTTAGATTTTATCCTGTGGGTTGAAATGCCACAAAGTCGAAGCTGGTTTTCAATACTGCTGAAAAATTTGTGTTAAATGAGGCGAAAGCTAATCCCCCCCCCCCCCCCCCTTTTTTTTTTAAAACAGAACTTTGTGGAGGTGTATGAGCTGACAGGCGATCGATATGAGTTTGAAAATGTGGCAACCACAGCGGATCCCTCCCTTCTAGCATCACTGAAAGGAGACCTTGCTCGACTGACAGGCTGTTCAGGATCAACCTGCAACATTCCAAAACCATAATCTTCTTCTCCTCGATATAATACTCAAGGTTTCTTGACGCTTGGTGGTAACACATAGAAGAAGTTGATTTCTGTTACACAAGATACTTGTCAAAGACTTTTTGCAGTCTTGTGGATGCCAGATGCAATATGGTTGGTAGAATTGGCAGTAGTGAATTGTCTTCCTTTCTCTGAAGTATTTTTGACCATTTACTTTGAGTAGGAAAATGGTGGAACCACGACAAGATTTGTGATGCAAACTGCTTAATATTTGGCTTAGGACACACGGGAGATGTTTTAGTTCAAAGAAACATGGAAAACAGCTCAAACCATGACAAATCAGGGAAAAAGCATGTTGCAGCTGCATGTCACATAAGAAGCATGGAAAAACACCATGCTCGCTGTTTGATCAGACCAGAAACATTCCCATGTGACGTCAGCCTTCATCTTGGGACTAGGGTAGTTCTGGCTGTTACCGTTACATGGTACAGTACTTGTTGCAGAACGGCAGCATTCATAATACAGCTGACTTAATGATCATATCTTGAGTGTGATATCTGTTAACTTATACATGTTTTTTTGAAAGCACTTTGACTCAGATTTATGTCTTTTGGCATAGCACCCACGTTCACTAGGATGAACATTAGTAGCAGTGTTGCACTTAATGTTATTACGCAAATTTTGGGATGTTTACTTCTTTTTGTGGGAAACAACTATGAGCTGTGCCCTCCCGAGAAAGGTTTTTAATTTTTTAGTGGTGTTATTTGTGTCTGTGTATATTATTGCAATCCTCAGCCTTCTCAAGATGGCACACGCTCCAATGCATTCAAGGGCTGGCTGGGGACAAAAAAAAAAAAAAAAAAAAATCCTGAAGCTTGTGTTGAGATGTCATGTCTTTTGCTATGTATGTGATATCCTTCTATGGTGCTCTTAATGTCACATCAATCTTGCGTTCTTCTGTCTTGAGTAACTCTCTATCTTGCACAGATGAAAATAACAGCTCAGTACAAACCGCAGGTGTCTTGTGAACTTGATCTTGAGTTTGCTTGACTCAAAAGTATTATATCTACTGTGATAATGTAAGTTCTTCACGATCTCGGTCAGAATTCCACCAACAGAAATTTGCTGCTGAAGAAGACAAAGAATGGGACAAAATCTGCTCACACACAATGTGCACTGATCCAGAGACATAAATCTTATGTATGTGTCTGACAGAACATAGGTGTGAGCATACAGCAGGTTGTTTGTTTTTGTTTTATATATATACCTGTGCCTTACAATAGATTGTTTAATTGTTCTTCCACATACTTTTCAAAGGCAAATTCATGATGTGAATTCAGGCAGTGTTAGTTTGATTGTTACCCAAATAGTATTTGTTATTGAACTCATAAAAAAGAAAAGATGGTACTGCAGTTAGTTGCTTGGTTTTTGGTTGTAGTTATAGGTGTTTAGATTTAGTGTTTTATAAATAGCCTGGTGCTAGCATGAACGTGGGCTGTGTATTGCTTTGTTTGCATCTTAATTATGATAATATTGCAGCATTTGCTGCGTGGGAAGGTGGTACATGTAGCTAGTAACTACTGGTTTAATTTTGCTCATGACTGGTAGTGCGCCTGTGGTTAATAAGAAGAGATTCAGCTGGGACTTTTTTGTTAACAATGAGTTTAACATTACAGGTGGTTTGCACAACAGCTGTGAAGAAATATGTTCAAAAGAAATGTTTTATGTGCTACTGAATACTGCATTTTTTTGTTTTTTTTTTGTTTGTTTTTTTGTTTGGGAAAATTGCTAGCTTTAATGTGAGCATTACTATCACATGGTTACATTTTGATATGTAAGTACACAAACATATTTTGTAATATTTTACAATCTTTTGTAATGACAGGTTTTGCTTATTTTCTTATCATTGTCCTTTTTTAACGATTTTTTTTTACATTCCATCTTGTATTGGCTTGTACTGTTTGATACGTGTATTACAAATGATAAACAACTTGTGATGATCACAAAATGGATAAAGGCCGGGTTAATGCTTTACATGGGGCTGAAATGTGTGCCTTATAGATCATCTCCTGGACTTAAAAATTGCAGCATTTTATCAGTACATGTAGCAGTTTTTGTGCAATAAAAATAACTGTTGGTGTTCCTGCAAAAACTTGTATTATCATGAGGTACATGATGACACATATAGTTGCACTTACAAGTTTTGGAAAGGACACCAGCTGTGTGTGGGTTCCTGTTGAAGATAAAAAAATAAAATCAGTCCAGTTGTGTGTGCAGAGATTCGTAATTCATTTCTCCTGTTTACATAGCCCAATGATATGGAGAGAGAGAGAGAGAGAATGAACTACGTAAGTCCAGCAACAACAAACACTAAGAGAGAGAGAGAGAGTAAACTACGTAAGTACAGCAACAACAAACACTAAGATAACAGAAACAGACAATCCAAACCCTCGTTGCTGTAGAACAGCAGATATAAGCCCCAGTTACTGTTATGAATTCATTTCAGTTTTCATGATTTCTTTGTTGCACGGGTACAGGGAAATGAACATATATAGTTTGGTTGTTTTAGTGTTTAAGTGCATGTTTCTGTTGTAGACTACATTGGCATGACGATGTACTCGCCTTACCAGATAACCCACATCCCTATCTATTGCTAGTAGTATGTATATATAGTCCCCAAAACAGTTAACCAGTTTTAAAAGTTCTAAACAAAATTCAGTAGCAATGCCAAGGCTCAAGTTTTCCATACCAGACAGCAAGTACAGTGTACTGCAACATTACACAGACACACAATCAGAAACAGCAACAAAACGTATAACAACATAATCCAAAAAGAAACACCAAATAAACACCACTTATACAATTAGACATAAAATGATGCATCATATCCGCCATAAAGATTGGACTTCTCGCACAATGTGGTCGGTCAAGGCTACGAGTTTCCCGGGTTTACGGAGTTATCTATCTTGTCGGTATCACATGATCAACTAGTCACATGACCAAACAAAATGGCGACCGTCCCGGAGGGGTCTTGCCGCGATTTGTTCTGTTTTGTTTTTGCAGCCGTCTGTTGTTTGTGCTGGACACAGTGCCACGCAAAACCTCCAAACATCGTGTTTGTTCTTACAGATGATCAGGATGTGGAGATAGGGGGCCAGGTACGATTTCTTTATACATAGCTGCCAGTTTGATTGTTAATCGATACTTTAGTAATCTTTGGAGGCTGCAGCCGGTGCCACTGACACTACTTACCCATTGAAATAGTACCACTTTCATCTCCATTTGTTTCAGGAGCCCATCCAGAAAATACGGAACCTGATTGGAAAGCAAGGCCTGGTATTTGACAATATGGTGAGTGCCCTTATATCCCCCCCCCCCACACACACACTTTTTTGGGGGGGGGGGGGGGGTCCCACATTCCAGTTTTTGCACTCAGTTTGTGAAGGCACTATTGAGAAACAGCAGCAAAGACAGATAATAACCATAAGCTCTGTGAGAGTAATTATCACTGTCCATTACTCTGACTCCAAAGGACTGTGAAACACTGTAAGGGAATGGTAAACATAACAGTTAATATTAATAGCATTAATGCAATCTCCAGAGTAATGTACTGGGCTGTATTGTGTGACCTAACAGTTGTCCGTCTGTCATCAGTTTGTGTCTAATCCTTTGTGCTGCCCAAGTCGCTCCAGCATAATGACTGGCAAATATGTGCACAACCACCGCGCCTACAACAACTCCATCAACGGTGGCTGCAGCAGTAGATCATGGCAGGAACAGCAGGAACCCAATGCCTTTCCGGTCTACCTGAAGAAGGCAGGCTACAATACCATGTTTGCTGGCAAATACCTCAATCAGGTGTGTGTGTGCGTGTGTGTGTGTGTGTGCGTGCGTGCACGTGCGTGCGTGTGCGAGAGAGAGAAGGGGGCAGGGGAGAATGAGAGAGACAGTGTAGACACAGACTGTTGTATCAGATGTCTTGGTCCCAAATGTGCTGTGTGACTGTGACTATCTATTTATGTTTAAATTTATGTTTATTTCAGTATGGCACTGGTCCAGCTGGGGGTGTGGCTCACATTCCACCAGGATGGGACGAGTGGGTTGGTCTGGTGAGGATAGCTTAGTTCTGTTTTAAAGCCAGTGCATGTTTATCAGGATGGGAGCATTCAGGAGTTACCTCCCCTAGACTGCAAAGCTATTTATTTTTGACTGATGGTTATCTGGGTCATGGGTTCTCCAGAGTGTTTTAGTTCGGACAAGTTGGGGCTGGGTGTTATTCTGAACCTTTTTTTTTGGGGTTGAAGTTTCCAGGAATAAAGGCTTTGTGCACAGCACTATATGCATGTTGTTCATTTTGTAGATTCAACACACACACACACACACACACACACACACACACACAAGGAAATTGCACAAGATGCAGTGTTTGTGTGTGCCCAGTGCAAATGATAGCTGGCCATTTATTCTTTTTTAAGAAATTTGAAAATGACCTTAGTGTTTATCAGTGAAGAGTGCCTGCCATATGAAATGTCATAATCATGGTGTATAGATCTGTTTGTAGAATTTGGGCGGGAGAGGCAAGTCCTCCTACCATGCATGACAGTAGGGAAAGCATCCCAGTGTTGAAGTTCAGTTTCTACTAAGTGGCATTTCTCACTGGTGTTTGTGCTTCATTTTGAGTTCTGATTTTCTTTCCTCTGATTCATCCATTTCAGGTGGGCAACTCCAAATACTACAACTACGAGCTTTCTGTTAATGGACGGCTTGAAAAGCATGGGTCAGACTACAGCACGGACTATTTCACAAATTACATTGTGAGTACTTTGGAGTGGGCGACTGCATGGGTTTGTTGTTGTTGTATTCTGTTTTGACCCCCTTTTTATGGTTATTCTGTTCGATTGTTATGTGTTTTATTTTAAAAACTTTCATTTCATGCTGTGAAATGAAACTTATGGAAATCATATATTTTTGAAATTGCACTGTAAAAGTGCAGTGTGTAGATTCTTCTCTTGTGCTTTAAATTTTCACACTGACACACTGTACCTTAAAATTTACCTGACTTTTCCAAAGTAAGAACTGTTGGGTTTTTTATGCAAATGTGATTACGTTTGTTAGGAAGAAAATAAATAAATAACACATTATAATTGTATCTACCGCAATCTCTATCATTGACTATGCACATGTATCGTAGTGTAACAGTCATTGGCTACCAATATATTCAAAACTCAGTACCAGAAAATACTTTCAAATAATAACAAATGACTGACATTACTGAATTTCATTTTCAACAGAACAGAAAAGCAGAGGGCTTCTTAGCCAGTCAGAAGCCAAGTGGGAACCCATTCTTCATGATGCTGTCCACCCCAGCCTGTCATTTCCCTTTCACACCTGCCAATCCATACAAGAATAACTTTCCTAATGAGCAGGCTCCGAGGAATGGCAGCTTCAATGTGAAACCGAAGGTATTCATTTTTGGAGAATATTGGACACTTACAGAAACATTCACAACAAAAAAAATACCCCAACAAAAAACAAACAAACAAAAGAGAAAGAAGAACCCACGCACAAACACAAATACACTGTACTGCTAATTTGGAATTATGATCTGGCTGAAGGTTATAGACAGTTAATTGCAGAGTACATGTACTGCTTAAACACTGTACGTTTGTGTGACTGAATTGCTGATAAAATTACAAATTTTTCTTTTTTTCTTCCAAAGAACAAACATTGGCTAATCCAGCAGACCATTGTGCCCTTACCAAATGGATCCATCACATACATAGACAACACTTTCAGAAACAGGTTGGTAAAAATGTGTCTCAGTACTAGCTTCTGTTTAGTGTATTGTCCTATCAGTATCATTGGTTGTGTTGTCATACAGGTGAGGAGGTCACACATGCTCGATATAATAACACACTGTGGGCCACAATGAATTATTTTGACCCCAACATTAACATGAAGCAGAAAGAACAAATTCTTTAGTATTATAAACAAATAGATAGCATCATTGTATTGAGTGTGTAATGTACATAACTTGTTCACAGGTGGCGCACCCTGTTGTCCGTGGATGACATGGTGGAGAACGTTGTGAATATTCTGCAGAGGAAAGGCATGCTGGACAACACGTATATCTTCTTCTCCTCAGACAATGGATATCACCTTGGTAACCCCTTTCTGCAGTATCTGTCCATAGTTTGTCTCAACACATTTAGCTGGTGCATATTAATACCAGTAACACTTGTATACTTGGACAGATTAAGACAATACAATGCTGTAATGTTTGGCACTACTGGATTAGAGTTTGGTGTTTTCTACTCGCTAGTATACTGAATTTCACCCCATGTTTGATCACTGTTTGAATTAAAACAACACCAGCAACACCAAACCGGAACCTAACAATAACAACAACAAACTGATGTATACTACTGGTAGTAATTAAGGTAGACAGCTGGGTGCTTTTGCTACGGTGTACTTTTTTTTTTTTTTTGGCTGTGCAGGCAAAGTATCTATTCCTTTGTCAGTCTGAAAACTTACGGCCAACGTTCCTTCAGTTACTCTGCTCCCCAGATCTGGAATTCACTGCCCGTCTCCCTTAGAAGCCTCCCTACTCTGTCACAGTTCAAGGCACACCTTAAAACCTATCTGTTTCGGCAAGCTTTCCACTAAAATTTTTACCGTATCCTTCTCTGTATCCCACATCCGCCCCGTGTGTGTGTGTGTGTGTGTGTGTGTGTGTGTGTGTGTGTGTGTGTGTGTGTGTGTGTGTAGCGCGCACTGAGTGCTCTCTTGGGCAGATTTTCTGCGCAATATAAAAACAATTTATTATTATTATTATTCAGAACAGGTGTTTCTTGACTGATTTTGAAACTGTTTGGGTTCCAGGGCAGTTTGGATTGCCTTACGACAAATGCCAGCTGTATGAATTTGATGTGCGTGTGCCACTGATGGTGCGAGGACCAGGAATCAAACCAGGGCAAGTGACGCAAGTAATTACATAAACTGCTTTTTCTTGCAGGAACTTGTTGTTTGTGTGTGTGTTTGTGCATGCGTGTGTGCGTGCGTATGTGTGTTTGTGTGTGTAAAAATTGAGGAGAAATTTAAATTCTAATAACAATTATTGTACTCTTTGTACACACCAAAAAAAGGATTTTTTGTAAGTGCACAAGAACCAGCATAGGCATCATCAGAACTTTGTTTTGGTATCTTTCAGCAAAATGCCATGAACATCGACCTTGGCCCAACCTTCATAGATCTGTCAGGCCAAAGTGTGCCAGAAGGAATGGACGGGAAGTCTTTGACCCCAGTCTGGAACTCTGGCAGGAACAAGATCCAAGCTGCATTTAGATCTGAGCTGCTTGTGGAGCACTCTGGAGAGCATGTTTTTTCTATCAGTGGATGCCCTCAATATCGAGGACAGGGGATGTTTGTAAGTGTTACTTGTGCAGTTTTCAATATTGTACGTATGTGTGTGTGTGTGTGTGTGTGTGTGTGTGTGTGTGTGTGTGTGTGTGTGTGTGTGTGACTTACACTTTTTTGTCTTATTGAAACTTTGCCCACTGCTGTTATTATACTGCAGTAGTGCAGAAGTGGCAGTGTGGGTGACACGTCATTTCAGCGCCAACATTTCAGCGCCGTACATTTCAGCGCCGTACATTTCAGCGCCATACAGCGCCTCCCCCTCCGAGTGAATAGCCGGGGGCTTGGTGGGGGCGAGGGGGTGGCTGTTAGCGGCGTCCTTTTGATTGCTTTGCAATCAGTACGAGGTCTGTAGGGAGCAGTCAGCTTTGTGTTTGTAAACCGATCAACTTCCAAGGTGTACGAATACGTGAAGGTGTTGTCACCCTGTTTGTCGTTTCTATTGCTTTCGATTGAGACGACGACGACGTGTTAATGTGCGTGAATCCGCTGTCAGCAGGAAGCTTGTTGTTGCTTTGTTGCATCGTCAGTCGATCACCTGCTGATCTGTTTGTTTGAAATCAAACGGTGTGCAATGAAAAAAATAAAAATAAAAAGGACCCCAACACGTATTTTCAAGTGTATAGAGAGCTTTAGGCGAGTACAAAGACTTAAAAAAGCGTGTGAAAACCATAATCCTGGAGATCGTTCTCTCATGGACACGATGGAGGGACTTGCATTTGCGTTCATGTTTTAGGCCAACTAGGCATGTTTTACAATGGAGAGACACCAAACGACCCACTGATTTGGATTTTAGTGATTTTAATGGACACCATGGGTTTTAGATAATTTGTCATTAAAGTTAAACTTGTTAAAAAAATGTGATTAGCTAGTTTATGTGTTTAGCTAGTTCTCTCTCTCTCTCTCTCTCTAATCGTTTGGCGCTGAAATGTACGGCGCTGAAATGTACGGCGCTGAAAAGTCGTCGCGCTGAATTGGTGGCGCTGAAATGTTGGCGCTGAAATGTTGGCGCTGAAGTGTCATGGAACCGGCAGTGTGGATTTAAGCCAGTGATGTTCTCAGCATCTCAGATAATTATTATTATAATTACTATTATGTACATATGCCAGCTTCTTGAAGTGTTGACGCAATTTCAATTTCATTTCAATCATTTCAGTAAGCAGGGTCTCTTATCCACATTTGATGTCAGTCACAGACCGTTTCATTTTCGAAATGTCTGATTATTTTGTCACCAAGCGGGACATACGTACTGTCAGTTGTGCACTACAGTGGACAATATTCAGGACAAATGTCCCATACTTCTGCAGTCAGCCAGAACATTAATCCTGCATGTATTACAGTTCCCACGGAGAGTAAGAAGGGGTGTGAAATCTCTTTTGCTGACTTCACATTTTAGAGTGAGTTATCTCTCTTTGTGTCTGTAGTGCTGTGCCGTATGCTTCACTGTACTGTACATCCGAATTGTAACCCCCCTGCTGTTGCGTGACTGCTTTAAACAGTGTACATGTTGAGCTGCCAGATTGTTTATAACTGACAGCCTGTGATGTGCAGTTCATGCAGTGATGCTTATGCCTACTTTCCATTGCAGAGTTGTGATCGTTATTGTGTCTGTGAAGATTCCTGGAACAACACTTTCTCCTGCGTTCGCTCAGACCGCCCTCCCAAGGTGTATAAATACTGTGTTATGCAGGATAATGAGGTAAACTCAACTTTATGTATAATGTAGTGCTGAAAATTGTTTGGTTTTACCACATCACTTCACATCTTGACTCCTACAAGTGCCTTTACTTGCCCTCTAGCATTGGTGGAAAATGACAAAATGTCAGTTTTTCTGCACAAAAATACTTTTTCTGCCAAAAACCCACACTGTTTCTGCAGAAAAATTGATGGTCTTGTTTTTCTGCAGAAAAACCCAAATCTTCTGCAGGTGGCAAGTGGTCACTGCTAGCATTGTAAAGTGGAACGCTGGTATTTCTTTCAATTTACCCTTCACACAAGTGTTTGGCTGCTGGAATTTTTTGTGAATTTTCTTGTGAATTTTATGGCAATTCTAGGGTGTCATGTGCAGTGTTATGTTTAATAGGAATACGTAGTGTTTTCTTTGCAATCAGTATCTGTATAGTGTAGCCATTGCACGGGAAACACTGAGATGGTAAGAGTAGTGATGAACAGGAGCTCAGTCAGGACTGAGGACACAAAGTCAAGATTGAACAGGTGCATGTGCAAAAGTGGTCAAAACTTTTTTGTTGAAAAACAACTGCCGGCACTGTCTACACATCTGCTCAGGCCTGGTAGTATCTTGCAAGTCTGCACCAGAAAAACAAACTGCTCCTGAAAAGCCTAGGTGCCAGTTGATCAATTTTGACAAAAACAGGCAGACAGAAAGATATATATGAGTACACTAAAATTTCTTTACTTTCATCTGAGTAGTCCATGGTTCACAAGCAGGCCGAAAAAAGTTATCCTCTGTTGTAGTGTGTTGAGCATCAGAACCCTCTACACATACTACACTGTATATTTTTTGTTGTTGTATATTGAGTCTTTACGCTGTCACATCATTGCACTTATTTCATTTCATCATTGCACTTCATTTGAAATGCCGCAAGTCAAAGCTGGCTTTGAATATTAAATGTTCTTGAGGAATTTGTGTTTGAGCGAAGTGGAAGCTAATTTTTCCTTTCTTCGTCAACAGAAATTTGTGGAGGTGTATGAACTGACAAATGATCACGATGAGATTGAAAACGTGGCGACCACAGCGGATCCCTCACTTCTTGCCTCACTGAAAAGTGACCTTGCTCGACTGATGGGCTGTGCAGGATCAACCTGCAACTGACATTCCAAAAGCATAATCCTCTGTTCCTTGATAAGATACTCAAGAGGTTTCTTGACGCTTGGAGGTAACAAAAAAGGATTTTGAGTTTTGTTACTCGGGACACTTGTCAAAGACTTTACTGTCTCATAAATGACATATGTAAGATGGCTGGTAGAATGAGCAGTTGAGATTGTTCGTTGTTGTTGTAGTTGACCAATTACGTTGAAAGAAAACATGACAAGATTCATACTTTTTGTGACTTTTAGCACTGTTGCAGTTAATGTTTTGTGCAAATTTTGGGATGTTGATTTCTTTTTATGTAAAAGTTATTAACATTACCTGTATACTTCCTGAGAAAGTTTTAAAATATTTTTTAAAGTTCAGTTTGTGTCGATATAATGACCGTCCAGAGTTTTGCAAGACAGTACATCCTGCAGTAGACACAAGGGCTGCTGAAGAAGAAAAAAATATTGAGCTATAATGTTGCGGTGCTATGCCTTTTGTTATTTCTGTGATACTCCATTTATGGTGCTCATGTCGTATCTTCTGTCTTGAGGAACTCTTTGTCTTGCACAGATTCAAAATAACAGCTGAATACAAACCACAGTTGTCTTGTGATATTGATCTTGAGTTTGTTTGACTCAAAAGTATTACACCTACTGTGATATTTAATACATATTCTTCAGGATCTCAGAATTCCACCAACAGTAACGTGCTGCTGAAGAAGACGGGGAATGGGACAAAATCTGCCCATATACAATGTGCACTAATCCAGAGACATATACATAAACCTTATGTATTCTCGGACTGAACGTAGTATGTACATACAGCTGGGTTTTTCCTTCATATTTGTTACAGTAAGGATTGCTTGTGCTTCTACTTACTTTGCAAAGGCAAGTTTATACTGTGATTTCAGGCTTTGTTAGTTTATTACCCAGATAGTATTAGTTACAAGTTCATTCTCCACTAGTGGGCACCACTGGACATTTATTTTTGTCTCCAGCACCTCACGATAAAAGATTTTTAAATAAAATTTTTAATAGTACTGGTTGTTAGTATGGCAGCTGGAAAGAAAATTGTTTGAAAGAAGCATTTTGTATGTTAGTAAATACTGCATGTTTTTATGTTTGGGAAATTTGTAGCTTTAATGTGAACATGACTATCACATCGTTACATTTTGATATGTTAGTGCATAAACATATTTTGTAATTTTTTACAATCTTTTGTAATGACTGTTTTTTTTTAGAAGTGTTTGTTTGTCCTTTTCTTTATTGAACTTTTAACATTCCATCTTGCATTGGCTTGTACTGTTTATTTTGCATGCCATGCAAATGATAAACAATCACAAAATGTGGAAAGGTTTGAACGCATTTCGAGGTTGATGTGGTGCTGAAATTTGTGCCTCATAGATTACGTATTGGACTTAAATTGCACGATTTTATCCACTGTAGCAGTTTTTGCACACACACACACACACACACACACACACACACACACACACACACACACACACACACACAATATTATGTTTGGTGTTTCTGCCAGAACTTGTATTATTGTGACCTATATGATCACATGTATAATTGCACTTACAAGGTTTGGAATGGACATCAGCTGTATGTGGGTAATTTGCGTTGAAGGTAAAAAATAAAATCAGTCCAGTTGTGTGCGCAGAGCTTCATATTCATTTCTCCTGTTTACACGGTCTCGTAAATAGTCGGTGGTGCCGTCTAGTACGGATTGGCCGTATTATTTTCCACATAACTCAATTATTTATTAAATATGGAAATACGGTTTGGTTGCGAAAGATACGGAGGAAACACATTTGAAATATTTCAAAAGGATCCCTAGGAAGGAAACTCCCACATGTTTGGTCACTCAGACTTTTGCATGCTGAGTTCAGTGATTGCTGCTGAAATGATACAAATAATAATAGCGCTGTAACTATAAGCGATACATGCTTTCTGTTTACATTTTTTCTTTGTATTGCTGAATACTGACAAGTTCCGAAAACTATTGACAGACACGTTGGGGGGTTGGCACCTCTGAATAGATATTTGATATGAAGAGAGAGTTAGAGAGAGATACAGAGAGAAACAGTGACAGAGAGAGTATATAGGGGATTTGGTCTAGTGGTTAAGGCATCCGACTTCGGATCCTGAGCTGACAGGTTTGAGTCCCCGGTGGGCAGGAATATGGTGGGATTTTTCCTTACCATATCGACTCAAATCCATGTGGAGACTCGTTTACGGTGCCTGTCTCGCCTTCGTGTACACATGCACGCACATACATCAAGTGTGCACGCTAAAAATCCCACGTTCATCTTTCGAAGAAGAGTAGGCTGTGGCTGGTGTCGTGGTAAACAGAAATACTGTCGCACGCACCAGAGTGAATAGCAGGGTGGAGGTTTGCACATAAAGTAGCGCTTAGCGGCAGCAGGCTTTCACTGCTTCGTCCTCCAGCCCTGCGGCGCCGTGAGCATTTCAGCAGAGATGGATATGTGCGCCGAGGAGAAGTCTACCATACCATACCATACCATACCATATATAAATATAGCAACAACAAACGTCAAGGTACAAAAGCAAACAATGCCAAACCCAGTTTGCTGTAGAACAGTAGATAAGCCCCAGTTACTCTATTATGAATTCACTCAGTTTTTGCGATTCCCGGCTATCAAGTTCTTTGTTGGGTACCAGGGAAATGAAGAAGAAAATACAGTTTGGCTGTTCAAAGTGTTTCTGTTGTAGACTACATTGCCATGATTATGTACTCGATCCACCCGATACCCCCACAATCCCACCCCATTGCTAGTAGTATATATTGTCCCCAGAACAACAATCAACCACCTGATGATGATCATCATTTTAAATGAAGCAAAATCCAAAAGCAATGCCCGGCTATGGCTCAGTTTTTCCTTGCCAGACAACAAGTACATGTACTGCTACATTACACACACACACACACTGTGTAACTGAAACTGTGAAGTGTAACTGAACTTCCACTGTGTAGCTGGGCCTGCCTACCGTGGTGGTGGCCATCCCCCCTTTTCGTGACCTGTGTTACCTGCGAGGCGCCCAGCCAGCCATGCGATAGGGATCAAGTGAATGGCCCCTCTTCTTCCCTCCCTTGTTCTCCAGACCACTGTTCTCTCCCTTTCGCCCCAGGCCGGTCACGGCCAATTTACTCTCCTGTCAGATGTGCTCCTCCTTGTTCTTGGCTAATTGTGTGCTTTATCGCTTATTTAGGGCTTAACAGATAAAACGCTAGTCTGGTCCGCGTAGTGAATTCAAGTTTCTGTTAAAGTTTTCCTCGCGGAGAAGTTTGCCAGTAGTCATTGTTAAGCTGGCTGACAGCACCCCCCCAAAAACACACACACACACACACACACACACACACACACACCACACACACACACACACACACAAAAACAAAACCAAACAACAACAAAAAACAAACAAACAAAAAACAAACAAAAACCCAAAACAAACAAAAAAACAAAACCCCAAAACATAAACAAAACCAATCAACAACAACCAACAACAAAAAAGTCCCAAACCAAATCAAACAACAACAAAACAACCCAAAACAAAACAAAACCCAACAACAACACCACCACCGACCCCCCCCCCCTCCCAAAAAAAAAAAACCCACAAAAAAAAAACCCAAAACAAAAAAACAACAACAAAAATAACAAAAAGCAAACAAACAAAAAACACAAAACAACCAAACAGACACCCAAACAGACTGCCTGTTCCATTCTCTCTTGTTTTCATTTCCGCCGGTTTGTTTGTTTACCTGTTGGGCTTTAGTCCGCAGTGTCTTCGTTAAATCTGACACACATCCCATATCCAGATGAATAAACATCTCTTCGCATAACTATCACCCAACCACTGACTGATTTCCCCTTCAGTAAATCAGTCGTAGGTCAGCACTGCAAGTCCAACAGACTGAAAACTTGAAAAAATCCAGCCCTTCAGTCGTGGGCCACTAGTCAGTCAACGTCTTTTCCCAAGAGTCTGATGCAGCCACGACCGGCAGTGGACAAACCGGGCGGCGGCTCTGCGACATCAGCCTATCACCAGACATAGAACCAGTCAGGTGCCCGCAATTTCAGTCCCTTGGTCATTTATCTGCATGCGTCAACCAGTCAAATTTCAGAACCATGCACGCATTAACTTGTTCAGTGCCGGACTGATTCCGGCTTGAGTGTCTCATCCACCGGCTGTTAGGCAGAAGCCGGTCTAAGCCAGTATGCGCTTTTTCTTCGGAGAAAGTAATCGTGTCTACGTTTCAGTTGCCAGAGGATAGTGTGGATAATCGTGGAACTATTGAACCGAACAGTGCTCTGGGGATGCTCCTGTAACAATCTTCTTCCTCCACCAGAAGCCATGGCCCGCCACTCTCCATCTCCTGTCTCTCACTTATCTCCCCTATCTCCCCAGCAGAACTCTCTGATCTCACCTCGGCCTGGGACCGACTGCACCAGCTGTGTGTGTGTGTGTGTGTGTGTGTGTGTGTGTGAGCCTCGGAGAGAGAGAGAGAGAGAGAGAGAGAGAGCATGTCTCCTCCTCCTCCACGACTGACCCTCTCAGGCTCAGTCCCCTCATTTCAGTCTCTAAAACCACCGACACGTCTTCCCTTGGGGGATGTCTTCTGGAAAACCCACTCCTTTATACTAGTCAGTGTTCCTGAAAGTCCTTCCCCTCCCCCCTGTCTGCTCAAACAGAGCGTCGTCTAGTCCACTTCTCTATGCCCCCCCCCCCGCCCCCCTCCTTCCGTCCTTAGTATCCCCACGCACCGAATAGTATCATAGCAGCCGTTGGTAGGGAAGCCTTGAGGCGCAGAAGACACCGCCTCTGACTAACTCACTCACTATTGAGCTGTAGCAGCATCGGTCGGTGGAGTTAATTCCGCAGCACGGGACCTGTAGTGGTCTTCCTCGCCTTCTCCACACAAAATGAGTCCCGCGAGACATTCTTTCTCACCTTGTAAACTTTGAAACCGCCACCACCGAAAGACTAGAGAAAAGGCCGGGGAGGGTCGGGGGATTTTTAGTACAGTACAGGCCGAGTGACTGGCAGACAGACAGAGAGACGGAAGGGGAGGGATGGTATAGAGACGGAGGGAGCGCGGACGGCAAAGACTGAGGCGACAAGACAGTGTACATTGACACCATGCAAGGTTTGCATGTCACGGGGTTCGTTACCAGTGTCAACGTTGGCCGCAGTCAACCCAAAGGGCAACGGACCCATTTTACCTAAACTACGGCTCAATCTCTCACTTCAACAGACCGTTTCGTTGCAAACGGACCCCAGCGTAATCAAGTTGTTGGTGTGGCGGAGGTCTGGCGGCGAGAGCGTGAGTGAAGAGATAACAAGTCTGTAATCTCATTTTCCCCTTGTCACTGGCAAGGCCTGTGTCTCTGAGGCGGAATTTCTGGCCTGAGTACTGTACTGTAACCAAATCGATTTGCGAAGTCAAGTTACCGTTCCCTTGGAACGGTGTGAATCGAACTTGGGGACCAATGTTGATGTCTTTGTATTCCTCGCACACAAGAACCATTGACTTGTTTTTCCGGTGTCGGAAAATGGATTACGTTGACTCACAAGTCCTTTCCTTTTCATGGTCCGAAACCAGGAGATGCCGGCAAGAAAGAAACTAGACATTTCACAGAGTGAGTTTCAGTATGAGAAGTAAGCTATGAACAAGAGGAATGCGTTTCTGAGTCGTTCAGATTGAAAGATGTGACACTGTAGCGGACCAATGAATCATTCGTGTGCTGACTACAACGATTGGATGCTGAGTGCGTTGTGTAACACAGAAATCGCACGAAAACGTTCTGCTACACGGATGTACAATAGTCACTGCCAGCAAGCCTCGATGGAAACAACCCAGCGCAAGTTTCTACAGACATTACTTGCTTTCACATGATGTAGCCAGTAGCAACTTTTGCTAGGTTATGATGGTGGACAATGGTGGAATGCTATATCAGACCTGTACGAAAGCGGTTTCGTTGTGACAAAAATAATTCGAAACCGAGACTGACAGAAAACAATTAGTGAATTGTCACGTACACAGTAAGGAATTTTATTGTTTTCTAAGGGAAACTATACACAAAATGCATTACACATTGTCTACTTCTTGCCTTTTCAGTCGACCATGAATGGAATACTACTGCTACAGCAGTATGTAACTGTTCTGTTAGAACTACAAATCGCCGATTCTAACAGGAGAAACTTGAGACAAAGATGTGAGGCAGCACGCGACCCAAAAGACCAGCAGAGACATAATTGAAGTCAGTGGCAATGATACTTAGGCATAAACTGCAACAGTCGTAATGGTACGGACAACTTTTTCATGGTAATGAAGGACACTAAACACAATATTCCTTTATGCGTTCACCCCGGTATCTCGATAGAAACAGTGCAATGAATGTCGTAAATAGGAGCGTTTACCTTGAAGTTGTTCGCGGTAATGATTTTTTTTTTTTTGTGTGTGTGTATTTTGTTCCCGGACACGTAAATTACAACTGCTGGTTAGTGGGCAGTTTCGCGTAACTTCAACCAAGTAAAAAGTACACTGCTGTCTGAAAACAAGGTTGGAAAAAAAATGAAGACTCATGTAAGCGCTTAGCCCTTCTGATTCTCTTCAACTCAAAACATCCTACCGCGGCTTAATTGGAGTTACCGGCCACCTCCCTGGAGTTACCTACCACCCAAACAACCTAGACAACAAGACTATTAACCTTAAGCTAGTGGCCAGACCACAACTGTGAGAAGAGGAGAGAGGGAGAGGGAGAAAAAAAAAAAGAAGAAGAAGCAGAAGAAAAAAAGGTGAACTTTTCCAGGGTGGAAACACATAAGAAACTATACTAAAAAGAAAAGAAGGGCAGTGGAAGGCAGTACTGTAGTACCCGTGTCTACAACCAGAGAGGGTCATTGTAGATTACTGTTGAACTACTCCTGTGTGGATATTGCCTGTCGCTCGCCTCCACTATGGCTCCGTCGCCGATGTCATCGTCGCCGTCCTGCGTGATGTGCTTGGTGTCGTTGATGTTGACAGCCGGTGAGTCAGTCCAGATCTTTAATTTGCCTGTCTGTTAATTTGTAAGTGTTTCACGTTATATAAGTTTCATTCATACGTACCATAGAATGTCAGTCACGGTATCGGATTCGTTGATTTTTGAATGTGTTTGTGTGTGTGTGTGTGTGTGTGTGTGTGTGTGTGTGTGTGTGTGTGTGTGTGTGTGTGTGTGTGTGTGTGTGTGTGTGTGTGTGTGACTCGGCGACTCGCTTCATACGGCACTGTAAGTTGCGTACCGCAGAAGTGTAGGCTATCGCAACAACTGTACAGCATAACGGCGACTGTTTCAGGTATACTTTGACACCAAAGAAGAAATGGCATTTTCAAGTGCTAGTGACCCCACATACTTTAAACCGTTACGCAACCCCAGATTTTTGACTCCAAAGAAGAATTTTTAACGCTGGCAGGTACCAACGCACCCACATACTTTGACTCTTTAGACAAGAAATTCCGCTGTCAAGTCGCTAGGAGCTGATCTCAAACAGACGATATCTCACTGTTTTTGCGCAATTTATCTCACATGGTCGTTTTCACCATCCTATGATGAGCAGCAGGTTTTCTTTGTGCCCCTGTGCTGCTCTTTGCGTGAGATAACACTGTAGGAATCTCTGACCATCCTCTCCTTTTCTTCTCCTTCTCATTTTGCATTATTTCTTCAACTGTACTCACAAATGTCAGTGATGAATGTTACAAATGCTCTTACGATCATTAGCAAACCGCGATAGCCCAGCGGCGCAGACTCATATGAACAGCGTCGCAAAAGGATTTTGTCGCGTGAATCGGCGGACATGCGTCTAGAAGCACAGGCATTTCTTTTGAGCTATTGTATTTCAGGGACTTTCAACCTCTTTGAAGTCGAAATAAAGAAAAGAAAGTAGAGAGCAATTGTGCAATTTGTTTGCTCGGCCATTTTATCTTTTCTCATTCGTAAACAGAAGCGCAGACATTACGTTGATGTTCAGCATAGAGACTGTGCAATGAAAACAGAACAACAATTTAACAATTTCAGTTGCAGCTGCATGTGTGTTTGTAGGGGCGATCTATCAAGCCGACTATTTGACACATGATACTATATATTGCCGACCCCTGGGAAAGGTTTTTTATTGTTGTTGCTTTGAAGGACACAAAGAAGCACAACTTTTTTTCTTTTTTTTTAACTCACGGGACAGCCTCATGCCGGCTTCCTGTGAAAAACTGTCCGATGGGCAATAAATAATCACTTTTACCAGTCTCTTGGTTTTCTTCTTCTTCTTCTTCTTTCAAGTCATGTCAAGTCATATCAAGTGAAATTCATTTTCCCTCTACGGGCGTAGGAAATTGTAAACAAAAAAGTATGATATACAACATTGTCACCTTCTGAGTAGTGACCAAATTCTCCTGGCAGACGCTGTGCTTTTTGGCTTGTGTTTCGGCTCTTGTTTGCTCAGTGCCAGTCTGTATGAGGCTAATGGAATTGCAAATGGAGATGCTAGACATCAGCCAGTCGGCTCAGAACGACTAATTTCAACATTAGGAAGACGGCCCAGACCTAGAAAGCGCAAACCGAAGCCATCTTAACTGAATTCAACCCGGGAGGATTTATGCGTTCGAATCAAGTCCACACCAGTGACATCCTTTTCTTTCGGCAGCTCCAGCTTACACGATGTCCAGGAAGGTTATTGGAAAACAAGAGATGCTAGCCATGCTACAAACACGACCACGGGTCGTAAAGACACAGCGTTTAAATGCTTCCGCCCGGATTTCATTGCGTTCTTGACCCGTAAGATGCAAATTTCGGTGGCCTGTTAGACACCTTGTTCGCAACTCTCGCTAGAGCGGCAGCAGTGTCGCTGATTTTGAAGTCGCTATTTTCACGAGGGTTAAACAAAATGGTCTCGGTCAAACGAAGTGCCACTCTCGCTTCAAAAGTTTCGACGGCGATTCCTTTGACGCCATATATATATATATATATATATATATATATATATATATATATATATATATATATATATATATATATATTAATCTGAGCATACAGGGTCTGTGTGCTGTTGTGGTGACTTAGCTCGCAAAGGTAAGTGGTTGCTCGATGGGCTGTCCTTGTGGTTCGAAACGAGAAACCAAACTTCGTTGGTCAAACGAAGTGCCACTCAGATTTGGAAATGGTCAAACGAAGTGCCACTTTTTGGTCAAACGAACAAATGAGAGTGCCACTGTTTGGTCAAACGGAGTGCCACTAGTAATTTGAGGGTCCAGAAATATGGCTTTATTTGAGAGAAATCGTCGCCGAAACTTTTAAAGCGAGAGTCAGTGGCACTTCGTTTGACGGCGGCCATTTTGTCTAACACCCCGTTGTTTTGTAGGCCGCCTATCTGGTGTCCGTGAAAGGTGTAGAATTTCACGGTGCATCGGAAAATTCAGGTTTTCCTTCACTGCCTTTGCCTGGCGATAGGACCTGAATGTCTTTTTGAACGCTGTTTTGCATTTAAAATACAGTCTACAATTCAGCCCGAAAAATCACGTGCTCTCTGGCGCACAGCACAGGTTAGGAACGGAACGCAGGCTACCTCAGGTTTGAGGTAGAGTTTTAGGGCTGAACCAAGAACTGAATAACACTGTGAGCGTCAACGATGTTGACGAAATCTGTCGAAAGCGTGAAATATGTGTCCTTTTCCGTCACATGAGGGCGATCCCAAAGCCGCAACAAGTTTCCGGCTCTATAAGTCGGTATTGGAACTCACGACCCGAGCATTGACAGTCAGTCTGACGCTCAAACAGCTCAGCTGTCCCGGTGTAGGATCCGGTCCGGTCCCCCCTCTGAAGTAGTCCCCCGGGGGACCAATTCGTGGCAAAAACTGCTCTATAATGGTCCCCCCTTAGACATCCAGCCTCGTTTTCGACTGGTCCCCCCTGGGCGATTTTGGTCCCCCCTCGCATCCAAAATAGGCCCCCTCTCGAAGTGGTCCCCCTCTTTTCTAACCAATGTAGTCAGTATTTATTTTTAACTTTATTGTTATAGTGTGTGTCAACTCAGTAGAAAACGTGACTCTGGATCTCTCTCACTCTCTCTCTCTCTCTCTCTCTCTCTCTCGCCCCCCACACTTTCTCTCCTCCCCCCATCTCTCAAACACACACACACACACACACATTATGCACGCACTCACGCACGCGTGCACACTCACTCACGCACGCACGCACGCAAACACACACACACACACACACACACACACACACACACACCACACACACACACACACACACCCCTCTTTCGTTATATGTATAATTATTTTCATTTTTGTACAGAGATGTTATTCAAGATGATCTTGAACTGGGTCAAGGTTACAGTGTCAAATCTAAACTTTTAAAAGTGATTTAACTTCGTAGATTTGCCGTTCTATGTAGCCTATACTTTTGTTTTTTATTTTCTCTTTTTTTTTGTGGGATGAGAAAACGGTCGCCACTAAAAAACAAAAGTATAGGCTACATAGAACGGCAAATCTACGAAGTTAAATCACTTTTAAAAGTTTAGATTTGTTTTCTCTTTTTTTTTTTTTTTTGTGGGATGAGAAAACGGTCGCCACGCTTCTTGACACGTCACGTGACTCGTGTCAAACATCGCCACGCTTCTTGACACGTCACGTGACTCGTGTCAAACATGCCTATAATTATAAGTACAACGACAATTCATTCCGTCAACCAGTCTTCGTTTTTCATTGACTATCATCATGGACGACACTCTGTATGACAACGTGTTGAACTATTTGAAAAAATGGCACTTACCCTCTGACCGCGAAAGGGGAAAACCGTGATGTGACTAAAGTTAAAAAGAGACAGTTGAGAAAGACTGCTGCAAAATACACAATTCGAGAGGATGTGCTCTACCACGACGGAATCCTCGTGGCAAAGAGGAACCAGGTTCCAGAGATATTGCAAGAGTTTCATGACAACTATGTGAGCGGAGGACATTTGGGGATGAACAAGACTTATAAGAAGGTGAGCACCCGTTTTTGTACTCCCAGTTTTAACAGGCTTTAGAATGGGAACGAGGTTTTGTGTGTTTCTGGTATGTCTGGTATAACCAACACATCGGATATAGCGGCCACTTTTGTCCTGGTGGACGTTATATCCGATGACTCCGTATATAACGTAAATTTTCCGGTATAGCCGATGTCTTCGGTATATAACGGACATTTTCCGGATTGAAGACATTTCCTTTGCTGGCTCTCTCTCTCTCTCTCTCTCTCTCACTCACACCCCCCCCCCCCCCACACACACACACACTGTTATCTACCAGTTATCTTTAAGACATAGTATTTATAAATATTTCATTACTCTTTTTTCTCTCTAGGTCTTGGAGCGTTACTTCTGGCATGGAATGAAACAGGAGGTTGAAGACTACTGCAGATCATGCTGTGTGTGCCAGAACATGAACGCTTGCAGAAAGAAGCCAGCAGCACCGCTTCACCCCATCCCAGTGCCCAAAAAGAAGTGGAGCCTCGTTGGAATGGACATCATAGGACCTTTGCAGGTCACTGACAGAGGTAACCAGTACATTGTTGCCCTCACAGACCACTTTACAAAGTTTCCCGTTGCCAAGGCCATCCCGTGCAAGAGTTCAGAGGAAGTTGCCAGATTCATGTACGAAACCATCTGCATCTTTGGCGCGTTTGATTCCCTCATAACTGACCAAGGCCGTGAGTTCATTAACTTTGCGCTTGATATTCTCACCGACCGTTTCAATATCAACCATCGCATTTCTTCGGCCTACCACCCTGAGACGAACGGCCAACGGGAGAGGGACAATAGGACACTCAAAGACACTTTGGTAAAGATCACAGACAATGATGATTGGGATGAACTCTTGCCAGCAGCCCTGTTCGCCTACCGAACATCCGTTCACAAGTCTACACAGTTTTCACCCTTTTTGGCATTGTATGGTGAGCAGGCAAAACTACCATTTGACGTCACTGGTGATGCCAACGAGCAAGATCTGAACGAAGAAATCATGGACACTATGAAGGGGATTCACGAGGAAGTCAAGAACAAAATTGGTGAAAACATTTCAAGGGCGCAGAAGAAGCAGAAAGAGTACTATGACAGCAGGCGTGCATATGACCACGGGTTCCGCATCGGAGACAAAGTCTTAATCATCAATGCTGCACGAGTACACAGAATGGGAGGCAAGATGGCACCAAGATTCGTCGGGCCATATGAGGTCATAAGTGTGTTGCCGAAGGGTCGACTTCAACTGAAGAACACTAAAAGTGGGAAAATACTGAAGAATCTCTACAATATCAGCAACGTCAAATTGTTCCATGATCGTACACAGGACAACGCTGACCCCTCCCATGCTCCACAGGCTGACCCCTCCTATCATCCACAGGCTGACCCCTCCCATGCTCCACAGGCTGACCCCTCCTATCATCCACAGGCTGACCCCTCCCATGCTCCACAGGCTGACCCCTCCTATCATCCACAGGCTGACCCCTCCCATACTCCACAGGCTGACCCCTCCCATGCTCCACAGGCTGACCCCTCCTATCATCCACAGGCTGACCCCTCCTATCATCCACAGGCTGACCCCTCCCATGCTCCACAGGCTGACCCCTCCTATCATCCACAGGCTGACCCCTCTTGCCAGCCGCCATTGAGAATGAAGTTCCACCCCGTTGATGGTGCCTGGCAAAAGGATCGGGCCTCCAGTTTGAATTTCCCCAGACTTTTCAGGCGGCACCCCTCAAGGGAAAGTGTTGAAGTTGACATTACGGCTACACCTCTCGATAGCGTTAGCGTAAAAGGAGATGGGAATTGTTTTTTTCCGGTCTGTGAGCTTTGTTGTTTTGGGGACTGAGTCGAAATATAAGGAATTCCGAAATATCATTTGCGATTGGATTGAAAAGAATGACAAACGCTTCTACGGAACGAGCGCACGTGAAAATTACGTCGCGACATCAAACATGAGAAACGACCGTACTTGGGCCACCGAGGTTGAGATATTTGCTGCAGCCACCCTCTTGGACACGCCCGTGTATGTGTTCACAAGAGAGGCTCCAGGCCGACAACCTAGGTGGCTGAAATACGGGCCAGTTTGGCAATCGGCCCCATTGAAAACAGACAGAGCAATTTATATAATGAATCTTGGACATCACTTTGCTCCTGTTTTTTGTGTCACTCCTTAGACCAGAACTGTTAGTCTTCTGCTGTTTTTGTTGTTTCAAGCGTCATGATTTGAGACACTGGTACTCAGTCTTGACTGTCTACTTGAAGTACGCTGAAAGCCAAAGGTGGCAACTAGTTTTCATGTCATGGACACTTACTTAATTTTGAAGAAATATTTTTCTATGGCGTTGTATAGAAAATATTAGATACTTGGTCTTTGATGTTATTCTCTAAATGCTATTTCCAGTTTAAAAAAATTGACAGGAAATGTGGACTTTCATGCATTCGATGACGTTTCATGCAAAGACAGTACGGTAGAAGTTTGTTTTGTACTTTGCTATTGTTATTATTTTGCTCATTTCAGGACAAGATGTGCGATTAACAATTTATTAATTTACATTTATGTTGCGTTATAAAGTGCACAGCGCTCTGGTTAACAATTTCTGTTGCAACTCTTTGCTATTCATTAACTGTTTCTTGTTTCATTTCTTGTTTCTTTGACACAGTTTGACTGGACATACCTTTTGAAATAAAGTTTTTCTTGTCAAAGAACGTAAATGTCTATTTCAGGTTTTGCTAGAGAGAGAGAGATAGAGAGTGGGGGGGGGGGGGAGAGAGAGAGAGAGAGAGAATATTGATTGACTTATTTATTTATTGTTTGAAATTCTAGTAATAATGTTTAGTATTCGGTACAACCATCTCATAAACAAAAACAAAAAAAAAAGAACCAATGCAAAAAAACAACTGAAAGAAACAAGAACCAACAACCAAACAAATATATCTCACACACACAAAAATAACAACAAGCACATAAATCGGGAAAAAAAAAGAAAAAAAAATGTTCCTATGGCCCTGTGCTTTTGGGGACAATAAAGTTTTGTAACAATAAAGTTAAAAATAAATACTGACATAGCTCTACATTGGTTAGAAAAGAGGGGGACCAGTTCGAGAGGGGGCCTATTTTGGATGCGAGGGGGGACCAAAATCGCCCAGGGGGACCAGTCGAAAACGAGGCTGGATGTCTAAGGGGGGGACCATTATAGAGCAGTTTTTGCCACGAATTGGTCCCCCGGGGGACTACTTCAGAGGGGGGACCGGACCGGATGCTACACCGGTTTCGCTTTGGTCACAACGCTGATCTTTCTTTTGGAGAAACACTCTTCCATCTGGGCATCTATCATCAGCATCCAGCAGTGTGTGTGTGTGTGTGTGTGTGTGTGTGTGTGTGTGTGTGTGTGTGTGTGTGTGTGTGTGTGTGTGTGTGAGAGAGAGAGAGAGAGAGAGAGAGAGAGAGAGGGTGGGTGGCTGTTTGGGAGCTCAACGCCATTTTCCTTCACGGTTTTGGTTATGCCAAAGATGGGACATAGAGAAATGGCCAGCGCAAATATTTGGCCCCCGACGGAATTCGAACTCACTACTCGAGCCGGAGTTGAAAATCCAACGCTCTACAATTCGGCTGTCCCCGTTCCCACAGAGAGAGAGAGAGAGAGAGAGAGAGAGAGAGAGAGAGAGAGAGAGAGAGAGAGAGAGAGAGATAGAGAGAGAGAGCTAAAAATACAGCCCGGTGTTTTACGGCGGATTTTAATGCAACTTTAGTTTTTTGAAATCCTGCCTGGTTTACTGCCACTCAAGTGCTTTAAAGGGCTTGTTTTCCAGTGTTGACAGATCTAAACTTGTCGCAACTCCATAGAGAGTGTCTCTTCAAAGACGTTGTCTTAGGGAACGCGGATGTTGTTCAGAGACAAATCACGCAAGTGGCAGCAAATCACCGGTTTACAGACCTACTTTAAAATAAATCAGGATGTAAATTTTTTGTGATGCATCAAACTAGATCCCTTTCGAGACAGTTGCGTACGTTTTCGAGTCATCCAGAAATCGTAGAGGGGAAAAGTTTCAGGTCATTTGATACTGTTTCAGTGTTTGTTTGGACTATGTAGTATGTATTTTGCGTATGAAATCGTCTGCTCAGCTTAGGAGTATTAGGGCTGCCTACCAACAAATTTTGTACATTTGTCCCCTCTCCCTTCTCTTTATTTGTTTATCTGATCGGTTTTTTATTTTTGGTTTTGTTTTGTTTATTTTCTTTGTATTTTCTGTTTGGTCTAGTATACTGGTATACTGAGTGCTCCTGGGCGCTCTGAAGAAGTTTAAAGTTCTTGTATGTTAAGTCCTCTGTGATCACGATGCCTGATCCTGCCAGGGTTCTCCTGATCTTATCAATAAGGTCTCTAACCCTCCGCCGGACTTGCGAACTGGATAATGATGGCTCGCACATTCTTGAATTTTCGTGAACTGAAAAAAAAGTTTCGTCGTTGTCATCATCATTATTGTCATCATTCTCATCATCAGTTTCATCTCTCTCTGCCTGTCTGTTCTCTCTCTGTCTGTGTCTCCAAAGACTCGGTTCGGGAACTCCTGTTTTACGCCGTCTTTGATCGCGCAAAATGCACACACACGTGCGACAATCATATCCATGCTATCCTAGCAATCTCACCCCGTTCTCTTCAGTTGTTGCCCTCTCGTGTCTTTTGCGTTGTTGCGGTTGTTTGGGGGTGTTTGGACTGTACTCCAGTCATCCTAGCAAAACAACGAGCGTCTTAAACAAACGCTTCCCGGCACGCAAAGTGCGCACGCGCACGTGTCTCATCAAAAGAAGTCTGCGCGCGCAGTTCCAACGTCTGTTTCCTGTTGACGCCGCTATTTGGCTGTCGGACGTGAAAAATGATACATTAGCACCAGATGAGAACATATTGGGCGATTCGGGCGAGTACTTCAGGAAAATATGACTCGTAATGGGAACAGCATGCCGTGTTTTCTCAGCTGAATGGTTTTGAAAAGTGATGCGTAGTGGACGACGCATCCGGTTTCTCCACTGCAGGAGTTTTTTTTCCCCCAGTAAAGGTTGGGGAGTATCTGCGAATTTTGTGTTCCCACATCACAGGTTTCAATACAAATCAGTGCCCGGAATAGGGCGGGGAATTGCTGTTGTTCTTCTTGTTCGTCTGTGTGTGTGTGTGTGTGTGTGTGTGTGTGTGTGTGTGTGTGTGTGTGTGTTTTCCGGCCGTCTGCAGAAACGTCAGGTTCTATTAATGTCTACGTGTTATCCCTACTTTTATTGACCGCTGTTATCAGTGACGGACGTACTCCAATAAATTAGATAAGGTTGGTCGATTGCTATGAACATCTTCGTACCTGAGCTGCAGCATCATCCGCCGGGTCAGAATTAATTTCAATACTAGCAGCCTGAAATAACAACAACAACAACAACAGCAACAACAACAACAACAACAACAACAACAACATAACAACAACAACAAAACCGAATCTATTAAAGAAAACAATACAAACTGTTCCGATTTCCCCCATGTCTGTACAAAATCAAGCAGTAAAACAGGAAGACACAATCACCCACCGTCTGCACTACATTACATGACGGCGGAGCAACAGGTGATACCAACACCCGGGAACTATTGCTACAGCACAAAGCCATATCCGTAAGGAAATTCAAACAATGCCCGACACAGTTTTTGCTTCATATCGTCTTTGATACACACGCCTTGTATTCATATGTCAATTATACCGGTTTTTGACCCAACGGGCCCAGACAGGGAACAATGTTTTTGAGGCCTGCATCTAAAACAGCAGTTATTTCTTTGACTTAAAGAAGACCAGACTGAAACCATCAGCAATAGTTTCCTTTCTTCTTCTTTCTTGTTCCTGGCCGATGGCAGGACTTTGAAGGTGTTTTATTACTCGAGAGACTTTATTTTTTGGTTCGGTTTTCCTTTTAGCTGTCTGGAAAGCAAACCGTTCCATATTTCTGTAACGTGTTCACAGTTACTGCAGATAAAAACGACATTTATGAGTATACTCGTAAAAAAAAAGGGGGGGGGGGATGTGGCATTTCAGTGGGAGGGGGCTGAGGGGGGATGAGGGGGAGATGTGGACTGAGATGGACAGGTACACAATGTGCGCGACAAGGAATTGAGTACTTGCCCGCATGCAGAGACTGTCACCGCACTCTTCAATGTGAAACACATCGCTTGAGAGCGGTAGTGGCGCAAATGTATCTGCAATGAGAATAATCACGTTGTTAGAAAAAAGGGGAAAGAAAGAAAGAAAGACAAGAAAGAACAGTAAAATGTTAACCTGTTAACCTGTATACGTAATGCTGTGGTTCCCCTTTAGCTATAGTGCAGTCGTGACTGCAGCGTGACTTCGCGACACCCTTCCAGTCGTCTGTGTTGACGAATTGTCGAGCCGTCTGTTGACTGCACTCTTAGCCAGCTTCCAAACGTTCACGACTTTTACACCCTCTTGTTGACTTACGACACGGGGCTAAACACAGACACAGACACAGACACAGACACACACACACACACACACACACACACACACACACACACACACACACACACACACACACACACACACACACACACACACACACACACACACACACACACACACACACACACACACTCTCTCTCTCTCTCTCTCTCACACACACACACACACACACACACACACACACACACACACACACACACACACACACACACACACACACACACACACACACACACATTCTTCCAGCTGAGACACGTTACGCTGAGGTAACTAAACCCCTGTCCTCCTGTTCACAAAAGTCTTTCACTTTTATGGCCAGCACTACACGCATACAGAGATAAAATTCGCTGGGGTCAGCGACAACTCGCCGGGGAGCAATGACTCACTGATTGACCACGCAGGACATGATGGTCAGTCAGTATTGAAGAACTGAGACGTCTTCGCATGACGCGATATTCGATATGGCGCACGGCGATTGGTCCGTATGAGTCACGTGACCTTTTTTGCATTTCCTGTATCACGGATTTCTTAGGTTTACGACTGTCTTCGTGACCTCAACACTGATGATGTCGCATATTCCGGCTGCGCAAAGCTTTTGAGAACGAAAGATTTCTCTCTTTTTTTTGTTTCTCTTCCTTTCCCTTGCGATCAGATACGCCTAATTCCGCCCAATGGGAGTACAATTTTCACTTTAGCCGTCAAAGGTTTGCCGGGAGGGGCCCGGGTGGGTGGGTGGGGGAGAGGATCGGGGAGGGGGGCCGGGGGGGGGGCGTACATGAGGTGTAATCATACATTTTTACTGGTCTCTGGTGGAACATCACTTTACAATCACATGGACACCAGTGTCTTTTTGTCTGGACATTATGATGCGGTGTGCACAGTGCGCTGTACAACTGAAAAGCGCCTTATTTATTCATTTTGGGAATTTGGGTTGCTTCCCTCGGGGGAACTTTGTCACCGTCCGATTGTCACATTATGATTCAAGGTCAAAATTTCACTGCAACTGTAAAACCAGCATCGTGGGAAACATACAAATCTTGTCGTCCAAGTTTGACCAGAAAAAAAAGCTATTGCCGTAGAGGGTACACAGGTTTAGCGTGTGTGTATGTTTTCAAGTGTTCCTTAACATGCCAGTGTACGCTAAAAATCAACGAGAAGGACTGCCAGTGTGTCAAAACATGCTTGGAGGGCAACAGTGTCCATTAGAATTGTGATGGGCTCGAACAAGCGGGGGCGGGGGTGGAGGGGGGGGGGGTAAAGTGTGATTTTAGCATATAGAATTATTGGTACCAATGAAAAGTGCAATAATAAGCTTTCTTTTAGAATAAAAATTATTTCTGTAGTACAGTGTAGGCCTGAGGTATGTTTGCTGAAATACTGCTGTTCAAAATCGGCCATTTTGAGAAAATGGCTGGTAAAAGTGTGAGATGGGTATGGGGGCGGTTGTAGTAACTGCTCCTTTTCACGTGCTTACATGTTACATCGTTGTATTCAGCCTGGAAACTTTCACTGAAGTTGTATTCGTTGTTTAAAGACCTGAAACTGGAAAAATCTCAAAATAAAATTAATCTCCCTAAATTGCTCCCCCCCCCCCCCCATTTTCCCTCCCCCCTCCTTGTCTCCCCCGATTTTCTCAAAAGTGGCTGTGCGACTTTGTCCCATTTTGTGGGATCCCACAAATTTTTTTCCCAAAATTGCGGAACCATCTGATGAAAGAAACATAAAGAACGTATGCAGCATAGCTGCACGCAAGATGTCTATGACGCAGACTTCGTTACGTCACTGTGTGCGTGGAAGTATGTATTGTCTGGAGAAACGTCACAGTCTTGTAATTTATCACTTGCTTCTGCGCGCAGCAAAGTCTGCCCCATCCCATAAAGTTGTTTCTCTATATAGAGGAACAACTTAAAAACAAGGACACCGCCACGTCTCTGATATAGTTTGATCCTACTGGTGTTCAACATCGTTTGACCGAACGGCCGGGTGTGCGTGCACTTTTCCACGCGGACAGTCAGTCATGAAGAAATCGGAGTGTAATTTTATCCAGATTCAGACTGGGTGGATTACGGAATTATCTTGGATTTTCTTTTTCAAGACTGGATTTAGGGCCGGTATGTGGTGACAAGCGACGTTTATATTTAGAATGAAAGAATATAACTCTCTCTGAGCCCTGGAATCCGTTTTCATTCATCGCCGAAACGGGTCCAGAGTAACCGACCAACAATCCGTTTCCAGGATCAAGTTGTTGAACGGTGCAAGTTTTGAGGGGGTTGGGACTGGATACATTGCTGCAGAATGAGTTACTGTAGTCATCATCAAAAAAATAAAAAATTCGACGTGTTTTCGAAAAAACTGGAAAAAACACATTATCTGTACCAGCAACAACAACAACATCCACAGAAACAGATCAGAACTTGAAAAGAGGGGGCTGGGGGCGGGGGAGGGCTCGAGGGGGGGGGGGTGTTCTGATGATGACTGAGCGTCAGACTCTTCACATAAACAGGTTTTCGCGATCAAAAATCGTATAGGCCTACCCATCTTTGTAATCACCTCCGCGGTTTTCCTCTGGTTGTGTGAACTGGGACTGTTTGTGTTTAATTTATCCATTACATTCGAAGAATGTGACCAACTTGTCAGTCTGCTTGGTTAGTTAATTAGTTAGTTAGTTAGGCCTAGTTATTTAGGGCTTTACGCCGCGCAACAGTCTGCTTGGATTGAGTGGTGTTCAGCAGGACTGTTCAGTACAGTCAGTTTCTCTCTCACCAGCCATGCCATTGGTCTGATGTGTTCGAAACTTTCTTGGTCGCGAGACGGTGCTTACACTGATCTGATGCTATCGGCGTCGGCCATAAAACGCTGTCGTCATACCACGGATCCCTGTTGTACACCCAGCTCTGAATCTACTCCTCTGACCAATAAACGACTACGATAATGGAGTCTGGCGAGCCCTCGCTCCATCGTTTCCGCCAACCACACCCCTTCTCTCTTAAACCTGTTGGCACGCCAGAACGGCGGCGCGATCTTTGAGAATGATTTGTCGGTTGCAGGAGACGTTAACTCGTTTATTGAATGGCAGCAGTGAGAGGGGGAAGGGTGGATGAAATTGTAAACAGATAAACACAAAAGGGGGAAATCCAGATTTTACACCAACGCAGATCTCTCGTTTGTGAGTAGTTACCAAGCCTGGAGGTATCCGTGAAGCGCGTTTAGCTAGGATAAGTGCGTTTAGATCTAAACGGGTGCTTAACAATATAGTAATTTCCCATTCCTATACGCCCGTTTAGATTTAAGCGCGCTTATCCTAGCCAAACGCGCTTCACGAATACCAGGCCAAATTTTCACTGAGTCAACAGAAGGCTAGACGCAAAGCGAAGACGAGGCGCATGCTATAGTGTCAGTTGTGGTTACTAGAAGAGCCTCGGGTCGTTTGAAGTTTTGTTCGCATAGCCAGCAGACGTTAGTGTGTTGCAGTTGATTTAGAGCTGTACTCGTGCAAATGTTTAAAACAAAAGTTTTTTGTTTTTTTTTTCTGTAAAGGTGGCATTACTGCTGTTACTAGGTTTTACATACAGAGATACTTTTTGTTCTGGAACAGTTACGCTTGTGACTGCACAAGTGCGCTCGATTTATATTAGAGATTATAAGAACTCCTAATGCCGCAACACACTGACGTTTGACGGCCGTGCAAACGAGGAAAACTCACTGAGCTGCAAGGTCGAGTGTCCGGTAACCATACTGTCACCGGCTACTACGGTCTGCCTTCAGTTAGCTGAACGCACGCCTGTCTGTGTTTGTGCATGAGTGTTAGTGTTGAGATGCTCGATATCACCAAAAACAGCTTAGAACGATCTGTCAGCCTAAAAAAAAAAACCCAAACAACCTTAGGGCCTTTAAAGCTCTGCAATCTCAACAAAAAGCTACAAACAGTGTGTTTAAAAAACACCTATCCGACTGTGCAAAATGCAGCCAACTCTGTCACCGTTACAGAGTTTTCAGCGTCCCTGAAACTTCTAGAAAAGCTAATTGAAGGGGAGCCTGATTTCACAGCTCAGTTTGCGTTATGGCACTGAGCGCGAAAGATCTAATGACTAGTCTTCTCGTGCAGCACACAATACCCGCTAGACACTGTAGCGATGTGTCTCGCTCACCGAGGCTGACCAAAAGCACAATGAAGTTACGCTCTGGTTTTATAAGGGCCCCCAAAGCGTTGAAAACTCTGCAACTGTGACAGAGCTGCCTGCATTATGCACAGTCGCAGGAGGCACAGTCTAAACAAACAACAACAACAACAACAACAACAACAACAACAAAACTGTTTGCGGCGGCTTTTTGTTGAGACTGCGGACCTTTAAGCCCAGCAATCTTGCAATAGTCTGGTTCAGTGGAGTCCAGGCTACAAGATGAGCGAAGTTTAACCCCCCCCACCCCCCCGTAAACCACTACCCCCTCCTTCCGGTCGACCAGACACGCACATAATCCGCCCGTTCTGCGTCTCTGTTTCGACGCACACCCCCGCTGTTTGATGAGCCGGGGTCGTGAGTGAATGAATGGGAAGAGGTGTAACCTACACCAGACACTATACGCGTGGAACTTACGCCTTCGCTTCTGCTCGGACATCAAAGGTCCGGCAGGTTGTTGTTAAACACACTCAGTGTCCGCACCTTGCTCGGTTTCAGAGTCCCCTGAGGCGCTTTTTTTTTTTTTTAAAGCCCAGTTTTTGAAAACGATTTTTAGGCCCACAGCTCGTTCTGAGCTATTTGCGATGGTGTCCAGCGTCAGATCATTAGACATATCACAAATACATGCACAGACAGACGCGTTCAGCTTATAAACCAAACCACAGTAGCCGGCGACAGGTTATCCAGGCAGCAGACCGTCTATAGCCTGAGGGGGGAGGAGGGGGGGGGGGGAGAACAACAACAACAACCCCCCAAAACAAAACAACAAACAGAAAAAAACAAAAAGAAAACCAACAAAACAAACAAACCAACAACCCCCCCCCAAAAAAAACAAACAAACAAAAAAAAAAAAAAAAAAAACAAAACCAAAAAAAACACACACACAAATAAACGAGAGAGAAACGAGAAAATGAGCACGTTTTCATGGCCATTGAAAACGCCATCGCCAACACAAACACACCGACAACAACAAAACAGCCTCCTTTTTTGAAGTCAGCCACGGCGCAACCTTAAATCTGAAGGTGACGAAAGCCAAACAGCAATCGCTGACGGGGCCAGACCCTTAGAATGGCACATCGGTAGCACGTGAAGAGCAAAGGGCCCATCACAGATCCCTGTTTATGACCCCAGCTACATCGCCAGTACTGGCAGCTCGGTCTGGCCTGATGAAACACACAGGGCTATGAAGATCTGAAGGTTTCAGATGCTCCAACGTGTTCATTCCGGCAGCTAGCTCCACCTTGATAATCCGGGAATGAGAAGTTAGAGGGGCAATTTCAGAAGGTAGACCTTATGGTAAGGTAGGTTGAGGCGGGCGGTGGTCTGGTGGTTAAGACTTTGCCACCAATGCGAGAGGTCAGGTTCGAATCCCACGCCGGGCAAAGAAATTTTCCTTCTCGCATGTGGCACGGGGGTCCTCGTCGGGTACTCCGTCTCCCCCCCCCCCCCCCTCCCGCACTGCTTTGGAAATGTTCAACTCTTGGCACTTTCATCCTCTACACTGACGCATACGCTGAATTGTAGGAGTCAATCAGCATTACCAGGGCCGTTTTCAACACAAGAATGTAAAAATCGCGTTTGAGTGCCAATTATGTTGTCCATACTCCTGTAAAATATACAGCATTTACATGGAGGTTTTTATCTTTATGTAAAATACAAATATTTCCTTGAAATAACTCTATCTGAAGGCTATCCACCCAGTATTGTGAACCAACAGCAAGCAGGTCAGCACATTGGACACCACTTCTTTACAAATAATAACCATCAAAACTGAAAATTCATTCGACATAAAACTAGGAAACGCCCGTTTGATGCTCCATTTCAAGTCGTACACTTTGAGCACCGGTGTAGCATGGGGGTCACCGATAGGGGGCGTATCGCTATGCATCGAGATAGAGCAACACCTAGTTCACCATACCCACGCCTCTCTCGGACATCTTTCGCGCCTCCCTCCCTCATAAAGGCTCGTTGGACAGGGCAAGCTGATGATTTCATGACTACATTTAGGACGCTCGGAGGCCTCGTTAACTTAGGATGGCACTTTGAGTGCCGCCAGGCACGAGACGAGGTGGGGTTAATCATGAGAGGGTGCGCTGGGTAGGAGTTCATCAGCCTATCGTTGTTTTTAACCCCTTGACGGCTGTGTTTTGTGTTCAAATGTCATATCGCACATATACTAGTACAGCTGTGTGGTATGCACACGTGTAAACAAACATGACAGAGCTGCTTTTAGATCTACGAATTTTCATCGAGAAGTACTAACTACACCGCGTCTGTTTGTCCTGGAAACAAAAATAAGAAGACAAAACATTTTTAGCCAAGCCTTTCTGTCGTTCTTTGGCCAGAAAATTGGTCAAAATTTCGCTGTGGTTTAAAGGCCCCGGAAGCTCTAACATACTGATAGTAACTGACAAGAAAACCGGTCGCTCTTGCAGAGCATAACAGACAGTCTGCTTGCGTGCATGCATGCATGCATATGTGTGTGTGTGTGTGTGTGTGTGTGTGTGTGTGTGTGTGTGTGTGTGTGTGTGTGTGTGTGTGTGTGTGTGTGTGTGTGTGTGTGTGTTTTGCAATCATCCACCCATCAATGTTACCCATCTTCTCCACCATCGTGGTCGTAACATAGCTCACTGTCCGACTTGGTGCCCTCTTATCAGTACCTGCTGCTTGGAACATCGCCTCCAAACCAAACATTGCCAAAAGGCTTATATTTCCACTCACTGATCCACTGTAAAGAAATTTCCACGCCCAGTGATCCAATATCTCGTGCCAGGCTTTAAAACCTTCACTTGTTCCAGCGCTTTAAGTGTATCTTTCTGAAGAGCCGGACTTGGCCTGACCAGTGCCCTCACTAACGTAGCGACAAAAAACGACGACGACGACGACGATGATGATGATGATGATGATCATTAAATTGGAATTCTTGAGCAAAACGTTGCGTGGATACTTGTAAGTGGAATGCGTATGATCCCACTCCTCTAAAAATCGACTGGTAGAAATCAGCATCATCATCATTATCGTTATATTTTTCTCCTTCCTATTCGTTGTTGTCATCTTTGTTCTCCTGTTTAACATTATTCCCACAGCAAAACAAGAGGGCCTCTTGAAATTATGTTTGTCTGGTACGAGTGACGTCAGTACATCCGCGCACTAGACACGTCACTCGCTGAGGGAGCAATCGTCACTCATCATCATCATCATCATCATCATCATCATCATCATCATCACGGTCGTCGTCGTCGTCATCAGCATCGTCATCATCATCATTGTTATTATTATTGCAGGTGTGGCACCGGGCACTATGGCACTTACAGACAACTACGTGGCCGTGGACTTGCGCTACGGTTTGGTGACAGGTTACAGCCGCTACATCTCCTTCATGAAGACACCCACTGCCCCACCCCCCGCGGCAGCCCCGGGGCAGACGTGCGCCAGTCAGGCTGTCCTCAGGGTCTCCATGAAGGGCCCTTACAAAGGCGTCAGGCTACAGGTCAGCCTTTTGTAGCTGTAGCTGGTAGTTTGTATCACAGACACTAGGGTCCAGTAAACGATTTAGCTATTGGGGAACCTTTGTGAAGAGTTGCGTCTTTTGAAAATATATATTTTTTTCCCCACTGACGAAGAAAGGCGAGTAGAGGGGACATGCCCCTTTAGAAAGGATTATCATTTGCTCAGTTGGAGGAAAGTGTCAGCAGTTCGTGAATCAAACGTAGAACTCTTCCGCCAAGAGGATGGGAGCAAACATCTCACTTAAATCAGTATTCATTGATATTCAAATTTTGACTCTTCATGATAAGCATCCACTAGTAGCAGTACCCATAGTAGTGGCTGACATTGCAATAGCGGTGGTAGTTATGGTGATGATGATGATGACGAGAATGATGATGATGATGACGTCGACGAACAATCACTACAACGACGATGACAACAGCAACGAAGTTAATGACAACCGGAACGACGATGACCAAAGCGAAGACGACGACGATGACGATGATGAGTAATGTAACGGTTGTTCACATTACTGACGACACTCCTGTGTCTGCCCTGTCACCAGCTGGACTATGGGGAGGCCCCACGCCTGTGGACAGTAGACGTGTCAGACTCTCCAACGGGGGACGGGTATGGCGGGGACAACGGCACCACCAGCAACATGGCCGAGGCTCACATCCATAACCGACAGCTCCGTGTCTATGGCAACGGGTTGCCTGGTTACATGGACGCCTCGGTCAACGGAGGTCACCTTCTGCATGTCATGGACGACGTGATTAAGAAAGGTCTGTATGATGTTGACGATGAATGTCTGTGTTGAGGAAACAAATATATGAGAGAGCAATCAAGTCAGGACGACAGCATTCATTGCTTTTACAATCTCGCACAAATAGCCTTCAAGAAGAAATACTGTAAATGTTCGTAGTAGCACGTTTGCTTGAGCAGTTCATATACAGCTTATCCAAAATAAAAAGTAACGTCTGCAAGGGCAGACAGCTCTCAAATCTAACAATGCAATAATTGAAAAAGAAACGAAAAGAAATGAAGAAGAAGAAGAAAAAACAAAACAAACAACAACAACAACAAAACAACAACAACAACAACAACAACAACAACAACAACAACAACAACAACAACAACAACAACAACAACGTTCTATTTTGAATGGCCCATAGCGTTCAGAATACTAAAGTTTCAAGTTCAAAGTTAATCTTGAGATTAAATGCAAAGCAAAGTTCTCATTGTTTTTTTTTTTGACGGACTCTTTACTTATAATATCGTATCACTTTAATTTTGCTTGCAGGGTCTCGCTTATGGTTGGACATAAGCGACGAACGCCTTGAGATTGGCACACGTGGAGGAACTCTTCAGCTTGTGGAGTCGCCTTACCTCTTCACTCTGAGCGGACAGCGCCCTCACTACGGAAAACTGGAATACGACCTCTACATTGGTCTCAACACGGTGGTTGCCGGGGACAAGCGGGTCGGCACGGGACTTTGCAAAGTCGAGATTTCGCTGTATGAGTTCGGTAAGTAAGTTTTGTTTAGCCTTGCTGAGCAGTTTTGTTGTTGTTGTTGTTTTTTTTTAAAGTGTGTGAGGAGTTGACTTCTGCATGAAATTTACGCTGTCATCAGTTTCAAGACCGTGATGTCTGGCGTCTGCTGTGGAGTTCTCTTTTCTTGTTTGGCATTTCCTAAAGAGCGTCTGATTGCGATAGAAAACAACACTACCGTGATCATACAAGCAAAATCGTTCTTAAACCCCCAAACACCCACCCACCCTTGAAATTGTTCTGTCGTCTGCCCATCAGTTTGTTGTCTTTGAAACCTTCGAGTATTTTACGATAACACCCCCCCCCCCCCCCACACACACACACACAGCGCACACGCGCACGACACACGCAGGCATAAGAGTCGGCAGCATAATACAAGCACCTCCCCACCCACGGAACGTCAGTGTCCTCCGACAGTCGATCAAAGGGAGCAAAGAAGGGACGGCTTGATTTGGTATCTCTACTCCAGAGTTGCGGCCCGGAACCGTTCGGGTGTCGGCCTGAGCCTGATACTGCCTTAATCGTCAGTTTATGTCGAAACTTCCACAATGTCTCCCCGACATTAATTTTGCCTTGATTACCTTCAGTACTTGGCGAACGGTTAAAGCTAATTTTTGTAGAATCGGTGAAAATTGGCAGATTATGTCATACACTTGTACTAGGTGTCTCAGACATTTGCTTTGGCGAGCCGCTGACAACCTAATGTGTGCATATCCGATCCATAGGTGTATAATGAGAAGTTAACAAAAATGGACCAGTGACAGATTAAATTTACAAGTGATACCCAGGCCAGATTTATACGCAAAGCAACGCAGCCAGGGTGGTTCTGCTGGTTTGAATTTCGCGGCTGGTATGTTTAAATGACTTGGTGTTGTATATAAAAACGAAAAGCAGCGCTTTCGTAATTCTGTCGTTAGAATAACATTTAGGTTAATTGCGTATGAACGTTAAAACGGACCTTTGTGGATATAATACGAGCTGGTGAAGCCTAGACACAAAATGATCGTACACGTTACCCCTTCAAGCTTCTCTCTCTCCCCCCCCCCCTTTTCTGTCTACCCTCCCCCGTGCCTCACCTGCCCACGACCTCAAGCCTCTCCCCCCTGCCCCCACCACCACCACCACCACTCCCACGACCCCTATGGCTTTTTCTACAGTCGACGAGGGTGGAAAATAGAATCCGGTATTAGGAAATCTGTCCAAAGAAAATCAACACTGCTGTCACTGACGTAACAGTCTGCGCACATGATTGTAAAAAGCATCCCTCCCAAAGCAACCGTCCCAAAAGCAAACCAACACACACACACACACACACACACACACACACACACACACACACACACACACACACACACAATGACACGCACACGCACGCACGCACACACACACACACACACACACACACACACACGCACGCACGCACCCACGCACGCACGCACGCACGCACGCACGCACGCACGCACACACACACACACACACACACACACACACACACACACACACACACACACACACACACTGAAGCCCTCCCACTCAACTCCTGCCATGAAATAGGACGAATTCTCTCCATCTGCTCAAAAGATTTCCACGGGCGGGAAACTTACGATAGAAATATTCGATCCGTCTTGGACTCATTTGTAGGGCAAACCTCGCCAAAGGGGAACGCATTACTGACTGATTGTGGGGGTCGCGGGGTCAGACGATGTGAAATGCAGGCCATAGCGAGCATATTGTTGTAATGCTGTCGCCATTCTGCCAAACCGTCCCAAACGACTGCTTACTTCGGCTGAGTCGCGCCGAGATGTGTGGGTATTGTCGATGTATCGAAACAGACGCACATCACACTAGATACTTTAGGAGACAGACAAATCTAGAAGGTGAACACACTGACTTGATGGCAGACAGACAGACAGACAGACAGACAGACAGACAGACAGACAGGACGGATAGGACGGACAGACAGACAAGCAGACAGGCAGGGAGGCAAGACAGACGGACAAACGGACAGACGGTTGAGTGGGTGTTTGGGGGTTTAACGTCCTTTTCCGCCACCACATACGGGTGATATCAAAGACGGGGCAACGATGAAAATGCCAGCACAAATATTTGGCCCCAGCCAGGATACGAACTCACGACCCGAGCATTAGAAGTCCAACGCTCTACCATTTGGCCACCCCGGCTCCCCAAACGGATGGACGGACAGACTGGGTTATGTGTCAAAAAGAAAAAAAATAGGAAGTTGGGTTTGGCTTCGGCGAAGGACGTCTTCCGAGGAAGGCACTTCTAATCAGTATAAGAAAGGGAAAATAGCATTTAAATTTTTTTTATTTTATTATAATTATTATTTTTTTTATATATAGAGAAATTGGTCTTTATGGTCTTATCTTGTTGCTGTGGACTGTTTGTCTTCCATTTTTATCTCTACCATCTTATTCACTAACTCGATCCTTATGCCTTTTAGGCGTAGGAAAACCGGTATAATTCCAGAGTGCACCAGAAATGATCAGCCAGTCCCGTAGTTTTCGGAATAGAAACTATGACTTCACCTACTGCAGTAATACCCAGTTCCGTTTCCGGAACGTGCCGGGCCGACAAGGGAATATAGTTAACAGTCATGCCCGCACTCCCACTCGTTCGTGCCGCATAGTCACTTTTCCAAGACTGGCGCTATCATAGATCAAGATCCCGATTAGCATAATAAAGGCAGGACCCGGCCGTAGTCGGTACACTGTGCCATGTACATCTTCCTGACTCTCGGGGGATTGTGGGGGCGTGCTGTGTTCTCTTACGTCACTTCCTTCGTCAATACGCAGTTCCAGTAAAAAGGTTTTAAAGACCCATATTTCAGATCTAGGCTCACATATCGTTTGGAGTTGTTATGGTGGTGTGTAGCATCGTCCTACTAGTACTTACTCAGACACAGTCTCACACAGGCTGGCACTGAGACAGAAGTCCAAACGCAGGCTAAAAAGCACAGCGTCTGTACAGCCGTGCCGGCTCGACTGAGTAGGATAGGTGTGGGTCGTTGAGGTTCTCGTTCGCACGGCCAGCAGTGTATTGCATTCGATGCTCTACTTACCATTAAGAGTATTTTCGAGCGTAAATGCACACTAACAAGCGCAGCTGTTCCAGAACAAAAGCTTGTCTTCCGTGGAGCCCCGTAATTGTGCCTTTAAGGGTTTGGCGTTGTCTCTGAGAAGATTTCTATCTTACGCAGCGAGAAGGAAATAATAATGATTGTGGACAGATTAGCTTTCTTTATCTTGTGTGTGTGTGTGTGTGTGTGTGTGTGTGTGTGTGTGTGTGTGTGTGTGTGTGTGTGTGTGTGTGTGTGTGTGTGTGTTTTGCCCCTGTCTTTTTTCAGTGCCTTTTGTTTTTCCGCTCAGTTCCGCAGAGTTTCGTGTTTGGTTTCATTATTTGAGCTTTGTTTTGTCTAGCGGGGTTTTAGGAGTGGCCAGTAAACTTGCTCTATTCTGATTCCTTCCTGTCTCTCTCCCCTTCCACCCTCCCTTTTCCATCAGTGTAACCTCACGCGCGATACCGTTGAACATGCGCCATACACTCTCTCTCTGTCACTCTGTGTGTGTGTGTGTGTGTGTGTGTGTGTGTGTGTGTGTGTGTGTGTGTGTCTGTCTGTCTGTCTGTCTCTCTCTCTCTCTCAACCTTCAGCTCTTTTTTGCGTAAATCAGTAGAAATGCCCGTTTTGTCTGTCTGTCTGTCTGTCTGCCTGTCTGTCTGTCTCTCTCTGTCTCTGTCTCTGTCTCTCTCTCTAACTAATCTTCAGCTTTTAATATTTTTTATATAGTAAACTTATAGAAAGAACCGTTTGTATGTCTGTCTGTCTCTCCGATAAATGCGCTGTCTCACAATACACATGCGATGCGCATTTGCCTGCAGATACAGAGCGATATCCATATAATACAAGCCTTTTGTCTTCCGTTGTCTTTTTAGATAAAAATTCCATTTTGAGATGATAAATAAACAAGCAGAGTCTTGTATTATTTTTAATGTTCAAGTCAGTCTAGATATCTTTCCTTTGAGCCATTTATAGTGAGCGAGCTGATTTGGTGACTGGTATTTTGCATGTTTCCCTCAGGGGCAGCTGTAAACATGCCGTACAATAAATATAATTTTGTCCTCGACATGCACGTGTAGTTGTGATGAGTTTTTGTGTAATTAGTTCGTTTTCGCTCCAACTCCAAACCACAAGAAAATGAATTCACTCCATTGCTTTGGTTACTGCACCGCGGTTTAGTCTGGCATTTCGTGCGAAGCGGTTATGCTGTAGTTAGACCCCTACACTATTATACTATGATGGGGGAGTAAACAAATGTGCTTACTCCAAAATGTTGCCCGTTTCCTCTGGCTGTGTGAACTGGACCTGCATGTGTAACCGGTCCATCACACTCAAGGATACATGGCCGGCCTGACAGTCGGACTGGATTGAATAGTGTTCAGCTGGACTGCTCAGTTAGGGTACCTTCCCACCATTTTATACTGCCCACTGACTGGAACCGTCTCCAATCACATCTTGTGACGTAGGACGTTAAACCCAACTAAACAACCACCAATTAATCTCTTGCCGTACCACTCTCTGTCCTCCACACACACACACACACACACACACACACACACACACACACACACACACACACACACACTTCAACAGACAGACAGACAGACAGACAGACAGACAGACAGACAGACAGACAGACACACACACACACACACACTTCAACACACACACACACAGACACACACACACACACACACCCCTTCCTTCCCCTATCTCCCGTCCCTCTTCTTCCTCTCATATCTTTGCAAGATCTTCCCCGGCCCCCCCCCCCCCCCCCCCCCCCCCCCCCCCCTGTCTACAGTCTTTCTCCCTCCCCACTCCGTATCAAACCTGGTGGTGAGTGACTTTAAAGGGTCTAGACGCAGAAACAGGTGAGCCCGTGTTAACTTCTTGAAAACAAAGTGGAAGAGGAAGCGAGCGGACGACTGAAGTGTTGCCAAACCGCCGCCAGTAGGCGAGGGCAGCCAGGTGTCTGGGAAGAAAATGGTGAAATCTTCCTTTTTTTTCTTTTTTTTCCTTTTTTTTTTTTTGCCGACCCAGACTATATGCATGTTGAGGCCTTATCCTTTGGTAGGTATGTATCGTGGTTGCATAGCCGCTCAGCTGACCTCGGACGTAGATTCACTTCATTGTCTGATAAGAATCAGGATGTGTTTTGGCTCGTCTTAAATATTGAAACAATAATGGAAAGATTCTTACATTTGATTCAGGAAAATGTCAATAAAAGACAAAAATTAAGAATACGAATGAATCATACCTTACAGACGATAAAGTATACCATTCACAATCACACTCTAAAGGCCGTTCTACACGTGACAAGCGGCAAGTTGCCACCCTTCGACTTTCCCCCCACAAGTTTGTCTGCCGCAACGCCGCTGCTTCTACACGCGGAAACCTCCGCACCACAAGCCGGCTGATTGACCTTTCGTGTGACCCTTGCAACCCCATATTTGGAAGGGGCCTCGCGCGATTTCGCCCGGCCATGGTCGCGAGTGAATCCGAGTCAGACTCAGCTGAACATGTGAATGAAAGTTCGGAGGAGGAATTAACTTTTGAAGCAGCTGCAGTTATTTTGCTGCAGAACAGGAAGAAACAGTGGATCTGGGCGAGAAAGTGGATCTTGCAGCGAGATTCGCTTGGCGCATACGGAGGTCTTTGACGCCATTTTGTTTAATTTGGCCGCGTGACCACTACGCGGCGTGCGATTGGCCGTCCTGGCGGGGCTCCCAGGGTGCCTCGCGCGCACTTGCGAGGCGCAAGCCGAGAAAATAGAAAGCCGTTCTATCCGAAACTTGCCGCGGCAAGCCGTAGGCTGCAAGACTGTACATCTTGCTTGTACATTTGCCGTCGACTTGCGGGGGCCGCAAACCCGCTTTTGCCTTGCAAACTTGCCACGTGTAGAACGGCCCTTACATACACATCCGGCTGAGGTCATATATTACTGCTGGCCTTTTTCTCGTTGATATCACTCGTACATGACATTTTCAGTGAAATTCGCGTGCTGTGTCGCCCGCGACAAATACGGAATCACTTGTATTCCACGTGGTAAAAAAGGTAGCAGGTTCCAATCTGTCACTGAGTATCGAGTGAAAAGTTCACACATTCTGTTTTGCATTTTCCCCGTTTTTAACCTCCCTCCTTCGTCAAACAAACAAACAAACAAACAAACAAACAAACAAACAAACAAACTCGTTAAAGTTAGGAATGTGCGTTGCTGGGGCTCCGTGCCTTTAGTAACGGCACTACACGGGAAGGACTGCCACTCAGGCAAGGTTCAGACAAGCCTCCGCATCTCTGTCCTCTGGGTTTTCAGCCAAGTACGTTTGGCAGCTGATAAAGAGACTTTTAAATTGTATGTTTCGTGCCAGCAGTAGCAGCCGTAGTAATGCAATCTTTTCAACGCGACGCGCGCGCGCGCACACACACACACACACACACACGCACACACGCACGCACGCACGCACGCACGCACATATTAATTTTCTCTGTAATTTCAGTTTTTTCCTTTCTTTAGTATTTGTCTGTTGCTAATATTGTTTGTAATGGATGTCGTGCTTGGTAAATATGTGTATTTGTATTAGTACTCTTCCTTTGTGAGCGAAGTGCCACGTGTATGTTAGAATTATGCCACAGGTGGCTGTGATGTATATATGTTTGTTTCCTTTTTCCCAATGAACCTCTAGGGCCGGAAAATAAATTTGACTTTACTTGCAAGGACATTGCAAACACTTACCAGGCCTTTGCCGTGACCTGCCTCAAACATACTACACCGTCTCTTTACAACCTCTCCGAACGCAGTTCTCGTCAAATTCCATCGGACAAAATATCCCCTCTATTTTTTTTTCAAATCCAGAAGAGCGACTGCACTCGAGCCGCCTAATTGTGATTTACTGAGGAGCAAGAATGAGGGAGATCAGTTTGGTGTGTACTTATCTAACCCCTCCCGTCCCGTCCTCATCAAAACCCCATCAACTAACACAGTGCTCCATCACACGGACTCCGCCAATAGTTCTTTAAAGACCTATCGCTGTTACGCGCTCTCAAGAGCTCAACGTCGAACTTCTTAAATGTTGCCTCCTATACTAAACGACAATATGCTTTGAAACAGGACGGGAATGCAGCAGGCTTGGAGGGTGAGTGGATGGGTGTTTTGGGTGTTAAACGTCCTTTTCCACCACGTATGGGTGATATCAAAAACGGGGAAAGAGTTTACGGGCAGCCCATCACAAATATTTGGCCCCAGTTGGGTTTCGAACTTGAACTCACGACCCGAGCACTGAAAGTCCAACGCTCTGCCATTCGGCTATCCGCGGTTCCCAGCAGAAGAAACCACAATGTCTTAATCTGTGAGCCTGCAGTTTAATTTTAAACAGACTGTCTGGCTTTTGATAGGATAATTATTGTGATTTGTTATTTTAACCATTCTAAGCTCAGTCCCGGAACACACAAATCGAGTCTATCTTTTTTTATTTTTGTCTTATTTTTGGGCAGCCAGCAATGGCATCTGTAAACTAAGCAGTGTGGAATTCAAAGTCAGATTCCAGCCTAAGAATGAGAAATAAGGCTTTCAGTGCCATCACGCAGTCTGAATCGGAATTGGTAGCAGACCTTGTTGTCTGTTTGCCCACATGCATGATTCGTTCATATTAATTTTCTCTTAGTTAATTCCACATGAGTATACCCAGAACTCCCACTCTTGGTGAAAACCACAGTTTCTCTGTAGTATGATGTTTTCGGTATGTGACGTAAACGGGGAGACTAGATGTCTTTACATACTTGTACTTGGTGCTTGGTTCCGTGCAGCCAATACTGACCTTTTAAAATTTTAATTTGAACGCAGTACAGACTTAGTTCTTCTTCCCGTCATCAGACGAGCGTTAGTCATTGACAACCAACAAAACACATTATCTGTTTGCATTACAAGGAACTGGTCTGGAGTTTGTCTGTGATCATTAACACCCATCTTTTTCTTAGAGCAGACACGCCGTAAAATAAACTGCGCTCTTTCTCAGCAAGTTGTTAACTTCGGGTCTATAAAATTTATCCGGAGCTTAACTTCAGGCGCCTACTTTTCCCACCTTGATCATTTATGATAATGATGGCGAAAGCAATTCCTTCTATTCCAGAACTTTGGAACTGTGCCGTTCAGCTTCTGATATCACGCAGGCACGCGTACTTCATCAGAGTTATCTCCGTTTTTGTCACTCTTCACACGATACAGACAACGGAAAAGATTTATAGTATGGCACGCAAAGCCGTGCCAGAACGACCAATTTTCTTTTCTCTTGTACCGTAGGCTAAATATTTCAAAGAAACGAAAATGAACTAATTTTCAGCCACCCATGTTCACTTAGACGGGCCTGCGATCGCCGTACAAGCGGACATTCAAGGTGAAAATGCGAGGTGTCAGGAAATTTAACGGATTGATGTACAAGAGTGACATATGTCATGTGAATTATATATGATGGAGAGGGTTTACATCTGGCGTTCGCTTGGGGTGATTGCACTTCAGAAGTGCCCAGGATGTATAAAAACAACCTTTTTTAAACATCAATGTAATAAAACAATGTTCAAAAGAAGACACCACCAGTAAGAAACTGTGCTTGCCGACAAAATTAATAGGGAATAAGAGTCGTGGCGCTCAAGGATTAAGTTCGCTGCCCCGATAGTAGTCATGCTTGGCAGTCATCCGGCCTATCCCAGCCACACGATAGCTTCTGCTGACTGGTTGTTGGCCGACAGGAAAGCTTGGCTGAAGAGACTCGAGTAACTGGAAGGGACAGACTGGGAGAACCGACTTTCTATCAACGTGCGCGAACACCTTTACAAAATGCGAAGTTGATAAGCCGGTTAGGTGAGGTGTTTTATGAACGTGCAATACAGCGAAATCGACCCTATGGGCACGCACATGTCAGCTGATTCACATTCAACCCTCGTCGTCCTTGACTTATCATCGTGCAGTATTTTTAGTCCCGCCGCTCCGGAAAAAGGCTTGGCATGCTCTAGCGCACTTTAAAAATCATAAATTTTGCTCTCTGTCTCTCTTTGCTTTTTTATTAGCAGATTATTTTGCGCACTGGCGGAAAACTATTTTCTTTTTATTAGATATAAAGTTTTCGGCAAGATTTATCTTCGTCCGAAAGAGTACAATATTTCTTAAATTTATCACTATTCAGCGAAATTTTACTTTTCATTATGTATTTTAATAATTGGCTGAATAGAACACTGATAAACCACAGTTTTCCTTTTCCTCGTGCAAAGAATGTAGCATCACCTGGATAGCTGTGTAAATAAATCCAGGTATCTTAGAAAGAATGCCCAGTGAGGTATATCAGGAACGACATGAATTTCCTGCGGAGCTGTATCTTCGGGGCGCCAACTTTTCGACCAGATAGTCGGTGTGAAATGAATGTGTCGTTCGTGTTGCTTATCTCCCCTTTTTTTGCCGCGGACCTGATTGGGACTAGAGGGCGCTGCACCTCAGTTAGCCGGGGTGCACGTGCTGTGTGCGCCACCATGCCGTGCCTAGGATCGTTTCAAGTATTTGGTAGTTTTGGAGTTCCCCATCCTGGTCATGTTTGCCCTTTTCTTGTATCTGTTCCGTTCATTCGGGCCTATCGTCTGGGGTTCTCTACGGGTACTCTGGCTTACCCCCCCTTCCCTTTAACTGTTTTGTGCAGAAATGCCCAGCCCACAAACATTAAAAATCTGACATGCAGAATTGTAAATTTCAAAACTGACAGGTACAGTTGAACTGACTAACCTTCGCACCACGTGATTGTAAAGTAATGTGTTGACATCCAGTTAATTTTGGCTTTTCCTTGTGTTTTTTGCGTGTAGACGGTGTTGTCGGCTTCATTTCATACTAGTTCTTTCCCCAACTGAGATACTGCGCATGTTGTGCACAGCGATCTGAAGTTACCACTGGATTTTCGATAGGCAAAAATCTACTTGACAATGGAAGAGCGGCTTTTCGGCACCACATAATTATTCTTACACACGCAATTCTCCGGTAAGTTTTATGAATGCTCTGATCCTGAACATGCAAACTGAATTACTGCCATTTAACGAGGCGGCAATTCTGTAACTGAACGGAAGCATGGGAAAAAGCAGCGGGACGCAATTAAACCGCCATTTAACTTAGCTTAAGAGGCGGGGTCGTGTTACTGTGGATCAGCACTGGCGCGCGCGCGCGCGCGCACGCACCCCCCCACACACACACCCGGCACACACACACACACACACACACACACACACACACACACACACACACAGACTGAGAGAGAGAGAGAGAGAGAGAGAGAGAGAGAGAGAGAGAGAGAGAGAGAGAGAGAGAGAGAGAGTTCATTGAAATGACACTTTATTTTTCAAGGATGAAAGATTAGGTACAGCGTCCTTTCCTCTATCTTGTCCTTGCTACATTCTAATACTACAGCAACTACTATTACTACTGCTACACACACACACACACACACACACACACACACACACACACACACACACCCTCTCACACACCCTCTCTCTCTCTAAAAATTCAAGCGGGGGAAGAGAGAGAGAGAGAGAGAGAGAGAGAGAGATTTCGGTCACTTCCATATTGTAAACCTGGAAATTGTTGGTGTGTATTTGCTATCCAGCTTTTCTACACATATCAATGCAACACCCTTCTCTCGGTCTGTCTGTCTTTCTTGAGATGTGATGTATCATCGATCGAGCAATCTTCAAGTCGACCTTGAAGGGTTGAGAACAGTTTACCTCATCCACCTCTTCACTCTTAATCTGTCTTCTCAATGTCACTTATAGCACTGCCTGCCATCTTTACTGCCTTTGCTGTACAGCGCCATGTGTATATACCATAATTATGCATGGAAATGGTCACTATGTGTTCCAAACTGACTTTCGGTGAAGTAGAATCCTGTACCGGGGCATTTGTACTGTGCGAAAGACACCTTTCATGCATACAGGCCAGCGACGGTTGGTGAGTATACTGTACTTCTACATTAATCTTCAGCCAGAGCCATTATATTACTTTAGTTTCCTGCTCGCCTCGGAAACCAACCGAGTTTTATCAGAGAGTTTGAGCATCGCCGGAGATTACCGATAGGTCGCGAACTAATCCGAAGAGAGGGTTCGGCACTCGGGACTGCGGCAATAAAAACGAAAGGGGGAGAAGGGGGAATTGTTCGTGGGTGAAGTACAAAGCGCGGTAATCCTTAAGTGGGTGTGAAATGTCTCATTGGCGTGGTGTCCACCCAATTTTGAAGCCGAGGATGTGCAACACCATACGCTTTCTATTGTGGTAGTATCACGTAGCGATCTGTCCACGGCTTATAGAATAGACAGATAGCAGAGGTTTGCCCTGTGCACGCTTACTGACAAGCGCACTTGCTCTCTCTCTCACACACACACACACACACACGGCACACACACACACACACACACACACACACACACACACACACACAACTTGAAGCTAGAGAGAGAGAGAGAGAGGCATGCAGAATCCGAGGAATGTATTACATTACGTGAACGTTGACAGGTGTTCAAAGACACAGGTAACCCAGGACAGCGCTCAATTATCCAGTGGGCGATCTACACCCGACCTAACCTGGGTGGAATGCAACTTTGTAACCGGGTGTGTCCTCACGTAAGACTGAGTTGCGTGTGCATGTTAGCTGCAAAAGGACGTGCCAATCTTGTCTGCTTTGTCAGCCCATCGTCTCGCACGCACCTCATTTCGGGCCTGCACACCGTCACAAATTAAAGGTCCAGGTTGGAGACTGAGTTTGGCTTTAAAGGCGCTATCTAGTTTCGCTGCAGTCAGTGTTTTGTCTTTCAAAGATGACCCGTTTCTATTTAGGAGGAACATTCCTAAAACAAGCGGACAAAAGCCTTGTAACTTTAGACTGGGAGTTGTCGGCGTTGAAAAAAGTGATGTGACGAATCTTCCGTCTTTTTAAGGGTGTGTGTGTGTGTGTGTGTGTGTGTGTGTGTGTGTGTGTGTGTGTGTGAGAGAGAGAGAGAGAGAGAGAGAGAGAGAGAGAGAGAGAAATAAAAATAACTTAATTTGAAAACGGTTGAAGTTGTGTGTGTGTGCACGGTGTGTGTGTGTGTGTGTGTGTGTGTGTGTGTGTGTGTGTGTGTGTGTGAGAGAGAGAGAGAGAGAGAGAGAGAGAGAGAGAGAGAGAGAATTGAAATAACTTTATTTGAAAACGGTTGAAGTTTTGAGAGAGAGAGAGAGAGAGAGACTCAACACCATCACTAATTTTGTATCACGGCTTTGGCGGATGAGTTTCGCCGGGCTTACACGCTATGTCAACAACCGGCGAAAAAGGATTCCAGAATATTCTTGGATTAAGCAAAATATGACTGACTTGCTAACTTATTTACTAGTACTGACTGACTTGCTGAATAGCAAGACTGAACAAGAATGAAATTAAGAATACAAGCAAAACAGCGCGAACAAGAACAAGACCAAGAACAAACTGAAAAACAACAACAAACAAACAACAACAACAAAACCAACACCCTCCCCCCCCCAAAAAAAAAAAATCAAAAAAAAATCCAACTATCCAAAATCAGCTAATGGCAAGGAATGTCGAGCATCAAACATGCACGAGTATCCATGTACGTCAGTATACAGCACAGGTTCCCCAAGGACCTGCCTGAGCAAGGGTCGGTGTTTCTGCAAACTGGCGGGTGAGACTGAGAGAGAGAAAAATGGGGGAGCGCCTGTTGGTAAACCCCTTTGGCCCCATCACGGCCCCTGATGTACGTCTACACCTTCCGTGCTCGCTGCTTTGGCCTGTCGAGTAATTTATACTTTTGTAGATTGTGTGTCTGCGCACACCTCTCCATCAGTTTTTCCTGCTTCGCATCGCTCTTCTTTTAATTGGGCGCCCTTGCCAGCCTGCTCGCTTCACCTCAAGTTACAGTCCAGGTCCTGAGCTAGATACAAGGGTGCCGCGGTGGTGCAGTGGTTTATTCGATAGTATTCAGATTAGAGCGGAAGCGCGGAGGGCGGGTGGATGTTTTGGACTTTTACGTCCTTTTCCACCACGTGTGGGTGATATGTAAAGATGAAACAACAGGGGAAAAAAACGGGTAGCACAAATATCTGGCCCCAGCCGGGATTGGAACTCACCAACACTCCACCATTCGGCTATCCCGGCTCCCCGAGAGTGGACGAGATTTGAACTGAGATCCTCGATATATTTTCCCCCGGGCGCGCCATTGCTGTTGTTAATGTGTTCGTGGAGGATATTCTGTGAACCGTGCAGTTCAGGTAAGTTTGTATGGCATGTCTTCGCTCGGGAACGGCTAGATGCGCCCCATCCCGGCCCATTCTCTAAGACGCCTCCCTAACGTCGTCTCTGATACTGCCTCAGTCAGTGCTGGTTTGGTTTACAAGGGCCCGTTTAGGTTCGAACGCCCACTGTCTCTTTGCATAGGGGTTGATCGTGTTTCCGTTCTTTAACGACTCAATAAATATGGGATTTTTTTTTGGTTGTTGTGGCGTGCGAACTCCAGGGAAAATACTTTAGATAAAAAGTCGACGAGAAGCAGTGTCTCAAGCAGCCTCGAAGTAGAACTGTGACATTTCTGACAACAGTAAGGTGTGTGCTGGGGTCATGTGAACAATGGACCTTTCCGGCAGCTGTTCGGACTAACCAAAAATTAATACTTGCGCTGGGTGGGGGCGAGTGTATGAGAGTTTAACGTCCTTGTAAATCACATATGGGTGATATCAAAGACAGGACAACAACAAAATGAAAAAAAGAAAAAAAAGAAAAAAAAAAGGAAACAGAAGAAAAGATTTGGCCCCAGCCTGGATTCGAACTCACGGGTATTGGTGTGGAGAGCTCTATGCACACAAACGGCCCAAATCATCTCTGACCAGCGTATTTTGTCTCTTGAGGTAGCGTAACAGCCGTGCGCCGTCGCCCGAAAACGTATGCAGCAAACAGCACTTGCCGCGCCGCGCTTACATGAAACATGAGGCGGGGAAAACCAACAAAAAGAAAGACGAGTGCACGGAGACAGAAAAAAAGAAAACAAAACAAAACCAACACTCAGTGACTTCAAGACAGAAACAAAAAAAATGAGTGAAAGAGAATGTAGGCGGCCGGTGTACTCAGTTCTGTAACGCTGTTGTTGATTTAGAAATTCTTACAACGGGATAGGATGACCCGTGCGTTAAGTTAGCCTCCGTGTCGGCGCTGAGGGTCGGACAGCAGAAGAGGAGAGAATTGAGTAATGTTTCACCGTTCCACGCGGTACCGGCACTGAAAGTTGTCAGAAACACAATTTAACGTTGGCAGAACTTCGCCAGGCATTTCCGGATTTCGTTATCGTCATTTCTGAAGGCTAAAAACGGCAGTCTGGTGAAAGCTCGGAATACTGTGAAGTTTTGTGCTCTGTCTAGATCCTCGTACTCCAGTCAGTGCTCGGGGAAATCCCCTTTCGTTCAGTGTACATTGTATTTCGCAACGAGGTGTTCTAACCAACCGTCCGGCAGGGTTTGACTACATTCTGTCCAACTATCTCGTTCTCAAGCTTCGCAGTGTTGAAACAAACTCACGGATTCAACACTGACAATTCAGTTGTGAATCCAGTCCACCCGGCCCTGCCCGGCCACGAGAGGTAGCAGGGAGTACAAAGGTTTAGAAATGTCCGTTGCCTTCTCAGACGGAGGTCGCCGGGGCCTATCCCAAGGATATGTGACGTCAGGTATTATTATTGTTACCTCCAATTGATCTGATACTTATTTTGAATATGCCACTGATGACTGCTCCACAGTTTCGTGTCGACGTTATGCTGGCTTGCTATCACCAAGGCCGGACATGCTATCATCAACATGCGCTACGCAACCATTGAGTCTTTGCACCGTTGACTGAGACTGACGGAATATTATAATCACCACGCTCTGAAAATAACTTCTTAGTAGTGATCCATTGAACGGTATACATCGTACGCCTTAACTGCGCCTTGTGGCGGCACAAAACAGTGGGTAGGTCAGTCTGGGGGCATGTGCACAGGTTCTGGTTGGAAGCGAGTCGGAACGGATCATTTGCATTGTGCAAGGAAAGAAAAATGTTGACGTAACATGGCACGACAAACCGGCCAATCATACACGAACATGTAACACACAGACTCGCGCGTGCAACGGAGGCTGGACGGAGGGGGCAGGCGAAGTGGAGGTAGAGGTGGAGGAGGGGGGCTGTGCGACTTGGCGACTGACGAGCGAGGGAGAAAGAGAGCGAAAAGACGGAGCGTGGAAAAGTTCCAGACAGAAAAGCAAAGTCTTACACTCCGGAGTGGAGTTGAAGGGAGAGGTGGAGGCAGGGAGGAGGTGAGGGAGAAGGAGGAGGAGGGATTTACACCCCCTGGCCATGGGCAACTCCTTAGACTGGGCCGCGGAGACGACTTTGCCACAATACGGAGCCACCACTGTGTCTGGGACACGCAACAACATCAACACCCATCACAGTTACAGCAACATCCGCGACAAACACTGCCGCCATCATCACTGTGACGACGCCGCCGATAACGGTGGCTACTTCTACTTCGACGGAACTATTGCTTACTACTACGACGACGGCGGCAACAACTTCACTTGGAACTCTCCCGACGACAGCGGCGATGTATTAGACACAGAAAACACCCGGCGCTTCAACAGACACCAGGGTGTGAGACACGACAGAAACTTGGTGACCCTGAAACTGTTCCCGGGACATGGTGGTGAATTCTGGCCTCGCATGACACAAACACCGAGGCAAGCAGCCCGAAGCGTGAGGTGCAGGAAGTTTCAGACGGCGGGTTTCTTGTATCTCCGGGACCATCTCTCACCGCGCCCGTCATCGTTTTGTCTGTTATTTCCCACTTCAAAACTGCCATTAGCGCTCGACAAGAGCCGAAAGCCAAATTGTAACTGCCACCGAAAAGACTGTTACAGTGCTTCCAACCGACGGAAACAGCAGGAGAGGAGGAGGCGAGCGCCACAAGAAACTATCTACAGTGTCAGAGTGGAGCGTTCTGGCATTTTGTCTTTCTTCTTTTACAACCGGCGCCTCCGCCGCCTCTCTCGCCTAAACACGTGTCCTTAGTGTATTGTTCAGCGCCGTGACAGGATAGAGCAAGCCCGGCCCGGGGCCGACGTCGGCTGTGAAAGCCGTTGCCGATAGTTCGGAGTCCGGTTATCTTGTGGACAAGGAGAAGACAGTTATCTCTGGATTTACCACAGCACACATAACACCTGGCGTGGACTCGCATTCCAGTCACCTCACCTCACCTCGGAACCTCCCCCCTCCCGCCCCCCCCCCCCCACCCCTCGTATGTTCCCCCTCCCCCTCCACTGACACCCCTACCCTTCTTCAGCTACCCAGTGTGTCTTTCACTGTGATCAGGTTTTCAAGCACCCTCCGTCTCTCTTCTCTCTGTCCCACCTCCCCTCCCCTCCCCCAGCCTCTCCTTTCCACTCTCTCAACGGCCCGGTGTATAGGTTTGTAAAGGACTTAAAGAGGCGGCGGTGCACGTGGGCTTGTGATTACTTACCGGAGAGAGAAGTTTTCGCCGATCAAATCTCCTCCTGTTGTGAGTGGCGGCGTTACATCAACTTTGCTCTTTCTACCGTCAGCTGACTGTTGTGTGCCCTGCGCCGCCCCTGCCGCCGTTTGGGGCCCTGAGGGAGAACCGTTATTATTGTTGTCACTGGCGTTCTGCCCTTACCTTACCTGTCTTACCTGTGTATCGCTTCCTCAAATCTTGGACGGGTACTACGTGGAAGTGTCTTGATCGTACCCCCTCCTCTATCTATCCCACTCCTGTTCCTCCACCTCCCCTGCCTCCTTGCCCCCTCCCTCCCTCCCTTACCCCTTCTCTCTGCTCCGTCCGAGGGTCGGTGTGATCCCATCTGGCCTGTGTGAGAGGCCTGACAGCGGGCCATGTCTCGCCTCTCGCAGCACCACACCTGTTGTTGGGCCCCGCTACTACCTGCCAGCCGGCGACCCTGCTTCGTGACCCGCCGTGACCTGCTGCTTATCCTCGCTCTAGTCCTCGTGCTGGCCCTGTGGGGCGGGGTCACGGGGGTCACGGCCCGGGGGTCGGGCGACAGACGACAGAAGACGGGGCCTCGGGCCGGCAGATCAGGTCAGTCGTTTTGGTTTGTTATTGATTTCCGCTTCTCCTCGATTCTTTTTGTGTCTGTAAATTCTTTGCTCATCATGTCCGTCCGTGACAGTGACGGCTTATACATATCCATTTGTGACAATGTGTATGTCCGTCTGTGCTAATGACAGTGAGTATATACGTCTGTGACAAAAACTATGTTGGTGTGTCCGGATGTATCCGCCTAGGACAACAGTTGTCAGTGTCCGTCTGTGCTAAGGGCAATGGGTACGGGTATAAAATAATACTGTCTTTCAGTGAAAATAACATGGAACAACTGCTTCAGACAAAAGAACCTGTTTAATCCCCTTTAAGAGCATACAATACAGCGTGTGGAGAATTTCCTCCGGAGAGTGTTCCTTTGTGTGTATTTTCAAGACATGGTTCACCCAGTTTCAATAACTACCCGATCCCTGGCCCCGTCTCACAAAACGCGCATCAGTCCTCTAAATGTTTCCTAGGCAGTGATGTCAAAACTGCAGGGCTTGTTAAAATTATGCATGTCTCTGCAGTGGGTGCCGTGACACCAGCCAGGTAGCGGCATGTCAGTGATCAAGCACAGTACACCCGAATCGCGGTGACACTCTGCCATGATCGTCCGTCTGTTTTTCAAGTGCAGCGTGGGATTTCCCCATTAAACACGGAACGCACGTCTCCAGCATGTGTTACGCAGGGTGTGAAGACACGTCTGTGGCGTTTTTATTTGCTGAGATCCTTGCTGTTGGCGGTACGGTTCACGTGTAAGCAATCAACCCCTGTTAACGATCTAGACTTTTTGGCAAGAGGGTAGACTGCGACCTCATTGCCTAATCGTCCAACGCTTACGGTAATTGACTCATTTTCTTTCCTCTTGTCTGCTCGCTTTGGTGCACACGCACCCGAAAGAAAAGAGTCAAGGTCTGCATGAGCGTACCTTTGTTTCTGGGAATGGTCACGGAATGGTAAAGTTTTTTTTTTTTTTTTTTTTTTAAACTTGTCAAGAAATCGACAGATGAGGTTTTGCCACTACCACCATCACCAGTTACAACAACCGCAACAACAACAATAATGATGATAATAATAGTAGCAGCAATAATAATAATAATATAATAGGCTCTTTTCGTGGCATAATTCACGAACAGTGAAGTTGAGTCCAGGGCGTTTTTCCCCCCTTTTTTTTCAGAGCTGTTAAATATACATCAAGAAACCTTCTGTCTACGCCCTGAAATATTGTGAATTTCGAAACCCCTTCCGTGTGGAAAAGCTGCGTGGAAATCTCTGTTATGAAGTAAAAGGGAATTACGTAGTTTCCTGTTTGTGATTAACGGCTACCACTATCAGTATACAACTTCTTGTGTTTTATCAATTTCATTTAAGTTATCAGCAGGGCTGTTGGCTTATCATTATCCAACATCGTATATATCATTCGATGCGCAGTAAGAGTTATGAGAGTTAGGTGGGAATCATTGCTTTCGCTCGGGAAGGAACACATGCAGAGAGAGAGAGAGAGAGAGAGAGAGAGAGAGAGAGAGAGAGAGAGAGAGAGAGATTTCCTGTAGTTCTGCCTACTATTGCTATCGGTATATAACTTCTCGTGTTTTATCAGTTTCATTTAAGCTATCCAGCAGGTTCCTGTATTTTCAGCGTTGTTTGCTTTATCATTATCTATTCCATGTGTAGTGTGAGTTAAAGAGGCACTAGGTGAGAATCATAGTTTTCATTCTAAAAGGAAGAGAGAGAGAGAGAGAGAGAGAGAGAGAGAGAGAGAGAGAGAGAGAGAGAGAGAGAGAGAAATGAAATGAAATGAAAACTTTACAACGGATGAGGTCATTGACATAAAGCAGTTTTCATACCAGCCGTTGCTAACACTACTAAAACTACATGCATTTAGAGAATGTACAAAACCGAAGAAGCCAAAGTAATGAACTAACACAAAAAGAAACACACACACGCACACACACACACACACACACACACACACACACACACACAGAGAGAGAGAGAGAGAGAGAGAGAGAGAGAGAGAGAGAGAGAGAGAGACGTCGGGTTTCCTAGTTCCGCCGTGTGATGATAACAGGTCTTTGAAGCTTCGTTCGCCAGCAGAGCGGACGACAGGCAGTGGCAGAGAGAGGAAGGCGAAAACAAACGAGGAAGAAAGAGAAGAGAGTAGAGATTACATTTGTTCTTTCTCTCATCGCCTAGCGCTGTTGGAAACATTCAACATTGCAGCGCCAGTCTCTCTTATGGTTTGTTTCGGTAAGACTGCTTCTGTCTGAAACATAAATGTAGGGGTAGGGTGACTCCAAACACCATAACATTACATCCCGCACTCTCCGCTCATCCTCAGAAAAGCTACTTAAGGTCCCCCCGGGTCAGCCTCAAAACATTTGGCCAACGCTCTGTCAGTTATAGTGCCCCCCCCCCCCCCCCCCCCCCCCCCACGTTTGGAACTCCTTGCCATCTTCTCTGAGAAACACCCCTTCCCTCCTACAGTTTAAAGCAGAACTCAAAACACATCTTTTCAAACTAGCTTTTAATCTTTAAGTGTAAACTCCACCGCCTGTATTGATGTGCATAAATGTGTGCGTGTGAATGTTGTGTGTGTGCGTGAGCAAAAAGCGCATTGAGTGCTTTTCGAAGCAGAACTCCGCGCTCTCCAAGCGTGATATATTATTATTATTATATGGACCGGTCAAACGTTGGACTCGAGATCGGTAAGCCCTGGGTTCGAGCCCCATCCGTACAAGACCAACATTTGTACCGGCGTTTTTCTTCAGTGCCTCCCTGTTTGGAATCACTCAGGTGATGGACACAAGAATGTCCACCTGCTCTTGGGGGAGGAGTGGGGAACAAGAAGGGGTTGGGGATGGGGGTGGGGACAGTGTTTCTCTACGAAGCTGTTTATACTTTCATGCTCTTTTGCAGAGGACATTAACCCTAACTGGTAGTCACGACATTTCAGGTTGCGCATAAAGGACTGACATGCTAGCGTTCCAGCCTGTGGCTGAGAGGCCCGGTCAATTCCTTGACCAAAGGGAGAGTAGTCAGTTCAGAGTTTAGAATTTGCTGAATGGGGTTATTTTCCTTACAACATATGGGCAGCTCACGATAGATACAAACAACACTGTGGTTTATTACCATGGTAAAGGTTTAAGTCATGCATTTAAGAACACACTACATTGAGAAGTAGGAACTATTCCAGGTTTTCGATCAAATTTCACCTAGTCTGCCATGGTCACGACGCAGAACTTGATTTAGTCTGGCAAATAAGCAAAATTAAACAGAGGTTTATACAGAGCCCATCAGTGGTTCAAAAGTTCAATTTTACACGTTTACACATCGACTTGGGCTGCTTGCGATCACAAGTGCACGTACAAGATTATTACCTTCTCTTGGCCGACTTCGTTAAAGGCCCCATTGCGAGGATTATTTATATCGTTCTGATTTGTTTTGGTGGTGTCGATAACATCATACCACTAACGGACACATGCACATATACATGCACAGACAGGCTTGCGTACAGCTGATTGATGCTGAAACTGGCGTACGTCATATACGAACGGTTGAGTTTGCACGGTCATCAGACGTCAGTGTGTTGCATTTGGAGCTGTGCTAATCTCTGAAATAGGCTATTTCGAGCGGAACTGGTCCAAAACAGAATTCTCCGTATGTAAAGTCTTGTATTGGTTGCAAAGTTTTCTTTTAGGATAGGAGGCAGAATGCACCTCTACTGATCTGTCATAACACGACGAAGTGTTTTGAAGAGAAATTTAGTACTTGTCGGGTCTGCCTGGTGCCCTCTGCATGGACGGACGAGAGGATGTTTG
>JACVVK020000179.1:0-70000 GCA_018292915.2 Batillaria attramentaria | reverse complement strand
CGCGAATTGTAAAGGCCTGCTGAGAGTAGCACATAAAAAACAGATCAGACAAAACCCCAGGCACTATTCACGGATGTGACATTTAATAACACGCTCTGTGACGCAATTTCAATAACACACATGTACACCTGCGATATCAGATTTGTCACCGTCCCGCCAGACCGCTCACGTGACCTTACCTACCACAGAGAGGCGACGTAATTGATATTCAATTTCTGCCCGTGTTATATGAAGGGTGGATGCCTTGCAAGTGGGTAAGAGAGATTGATACCTTTGGGCACGTCATGGAAACAGAATTTTAAAGTTTACTATTCAGATTCACGGCGATGGATAGTTGTTTGGCTGGTTGGCTAGATGGTTGGTTGGTTTGGGGCTTTCACGTCTTTAACGTTTTTTTCCCACCATTTTAGCGGCACTGGTGAGAGGTGGGAAAAAAACCCGTAACGTCCGACATGTTAATATTTCGGGGAGGTGTGTGTGTGTGTGTGTGGGGGGGGGGGGGGGCAAGATGTGGTTGGTGGGGATGGGGGGGGGGGGGGAGGGTATCCGATGCACTGATGGGGTCCGTTGGATGGAGAGGGGATGGGGGAGGGTTACTGACAGCCACAGGAATGAGTAACAGAAAGAATTACCTTCGTCGCTTCTCTGGCGTTGCCTCAGGTCTTTGTGTTGGTAAGCGGTATATTAATCTAAGTAGGATATCTTACCGTTTTGACAAGTGAGTGATTACTTCTTGCCGCTCGAGTCCTGGCTTCTGATCTCTGTCTGATCCCTCCTGCTTATGAACAGAAGTGTCGGCTTTTATGTACTTTGACTGGGCCTTTAAACCCGAGAATTTACATGAGCATAAGGCGTGGGATAGTGGGGGGTGGGGTGGGGGAGGAGGTCGGTTCCGTACCCAGCTTAAGGTGTGAGTCGTGCACACTATACACCAGACCCCCAGCCAGACACAGAGGAGAGGCAGGTCCTTTGGGGGAGGGGTTGGGGAGCTTCAGTGAGGGGCACTTTTTCTCCTCGCACCAAGAGCATGTCTACGCCGGGCCCTAACTCTCGCAGCTCGGTATACTGGAACGAAATTTAACTTCTTACTAGGACTACACAAGACAGCATACACTTCACTATATCTTATCCGTTAGCTGGAAAAAAAGGTCGCATCACATACATGACGGTTAATAAGGTCTTCAGTTTTCCAGTAAAAGTATTTCAAGTTTTTCACGAAGTTGTGCTACATTTTTTGGGGGGGAGGGGGGGTTATTGGGGCCTACCCGTTTCTAAGAGTGATTCATGTATGGTGCGTTGGGGCACGGGATGGGTGTACAAATGGAAGTATCTTACGGAGGAGTAATCCGTGAGTAGTATATTGTGATCTGCATGTGGGATCGGAACTGCTTCACACACAACCGTTCACTACGATGATAGAAAGGTGCCGTGTAGGTGCCAACATCCGGACTGGCCTTTAAACGGTCATCACAGATAACGTCTGCCACAAATAGTCAAGCTATGTTTATAAGGCGAAACGAGTATTAACTTTCTCATGGGGTACCTCGAAAGATCTGAGCTTTAGAAGTGGACATCAGATTGGATATAGTTTACAAATTACATGTAAGATCATCTCAAAGTTTTCCGCCAGAGGCTCTTAACCATCCTCCCCTCCCCCAACACACACCCTTCAAGTATATAATTATATACACTGTACTGTGGCTTGCAGTCAATGTAGGACAAGGCACACTTGCCCAATGACATACAAAGAACACATTTTATCTCACAGTCAGTTTCATTTTTTTTTCTCCAGCCAAAGACTGTGAGCGAGGGACCCATAACTGCCACAAGGACGCGGACTGCATTACGTCACGGCGTTCCTACAGGTGCAAGTGTAAAGACGGTTTCTATGGGGACGGCAAAATTTGCGTCGGTAAGTATGAATTAAGTGAGCACCGGGATTTCTCAAAGCACGTTTTAGAGAGACGTAGGATATGCGTGCGTGTGATGCCACTGAGAGCCTGATTTATGCTGGACGAGGGTGCCCTGTTTTGAGACAGGGTGGATGGGTGTTTGGGGGTGTACCGTCCTGTTTCATCACACGTGGGTGATACCAAAGACGGGGTAACGAGAAATATTTGGCCCCAGCCGGGATTCGATCCGAACATTGGAAGTCCAACGCTCTACAGTCTACTGCTCGCCTATCCCGGCTCCCCGTTTTGAGACCGGCATTTTGATTACATTTTGTGCTTTTTAAAAGTAGAAAAGTGTGTGTTGGTGGAGTAAAACGTAAGAACACATAACTGAATAAGTAATATCAGCAAGAAACTTGCATAATCATTTGCAGATGACGACGAGTGCAAATACGAAAACGGAGGGTGTGTGCACCGCTGTCAGAACACCCCTGGTAACTTCAGCTGTTCCTGTTACCAGGGTTTTGTCCTGGCCCCAGATGGTTTGGATTGTATTGGTGAGTACAGTTGTTTCTTCTCAGTTAACATTGAGAATGTTGAGTCTGTCATCTTTAATCACATGACAACGATGAAAACGATCATGATACTGTTAAAAGGTAAAACCATGTTTATATGTATTGCAGCTCATGTACATGTATTTCTATGTATTTTTAAACATACATTTTCTAGATTTTATTAAGACACAAATAATGTACAGCTCTCTTTAGCATAATAATCATGGTGCCATTAAGACTTGTGCTAAATTTCAACTTTCAGTTCTGCGGAGTCACATTCGACGCCTGAAAGTTCAGTTTTGACTTCACACAAAAAAAACTTTAATGGAGATAATATGTAGGTCGTTATATGGATTGTGCAGAGTGGCAGTAGGGAGCTAGAATAGCAGCTCGTAGGACGATGACAAAATTTGCTCTCGTATGTCTTAATGACCCTTCGAGGAACTCACATGTGCAGCAGTAACTGTATCTGTTTCAAACGGCATTTTTTGACACTGTGTAAACTGCTCAAACTAACAAGAGCCCCATTAAGCAGACCCATGCAAAGCAGAGTCTTTCCGGGTTGAGATATCCACTGGACCATCGCGGAAGCTTAAAGGGGCATTCGCTGACTTTTCCAAGCACACAGATCGGCCTTGGTTGCTTGGATGGCAAGAGCATGATACCACGAAGACACGTACAAAATTATAGTTTTCTGTGAGCCCCCGTTTTTAAGTTGTTTCTCTATAGAGAAACAACTTTATGAGACGGGGCAGATTTTGCTGCGCGCAGCAGCAAGTTTCAGTGATACAAAACAAGACTGTGACGTTTCTCCACACAATACATACTTTCACGCACATAGTGACGTGACGAAACCTGCGTCATAGACACTTGACGTGCACACTATGCTGCTGCGTTCTTTTTGGCGGGAGTTGTGAGACGTGTGTGTGTGTGTGTGTGTGTGTGTGTGTGTGTGGACGGATGTAATGATGGCTATCTCCTAAACCACCTCGATGGAGGCCTTTTTACTTTGAGATAAAATGGGAAATCACCTTCTCCAGAGCTACCTTTCACGATTTTTAGCCTGCCGCATTTTCAGAAGAGTTATCGCCAATTTTAAAAAATCGGTCATGTTACGAATTTTTTCGAAAAAGTTGTTCAAATTCCTTCATTTTCTAGACTTTGGAAGTTCACCCAATCACACTGCATTGATTAGTGCTACAGCTCTGTAGCTCTGACTGGTTTTGTGTAAAAAAAAATATTTCCGAGGTAGGGGTGGTTTGCACATAAGATCAAATATCTATGAAAAGACTACTGCAAATTACTTATCATCCCGGCGTTTTTGTCTAGTGTGACAACTGCACATATGACAGGAACTACTCCACTATTATATCTTTAGCATTTAGAATAACTGAACTTTTAGATAAACATAACTTTTTCAAGTTTCTGCGAGAAGCACCGGTCAAAAGAGTTCCAAATTTTCGATTTCATAAGTACAATCCAACGTATTCTAGTCCATGTTTCACCAGCCCTCTAGATCTTCCAGATTTTATGTAAAAATTAGTTCAGCCGGGGAAGTCACAAAAGCAACAGGGAAACCACAAGACATGCACAAGCATCATCTGTCATACCACCAGTGTGAAGCTGACGTCAAACGCTTAGTTCACAGACAAAATAAGCAAGTATCGTCACTGCCTCCGACATTTAACCAGCCCTCTAGATCTTCCAGATTTCATGTGAAAAATAATTCAATCGGGGAAGCCACAAAGCCAACAGGGAAATCACAAGACATAAACAAGCTTCCTCAGACGATGGCAGTGCTAGAGGCTGACGTGAAAATGTTTAGTTCGCGGAATTGACGTCATCTCTCTGTCTGTGTATGACGACCTGCCTGAGGCTGACGTCAAATGTTTAGTTCACGGAACTGACCTCTCTCTCTCTCTCTGGGGAGCCAGGGTGGCCGAATGGTAGAGCGTTGGACTTTCAATGCTCGGGTCGAGAGTTCGAATCCCGGCTGGGGCCAAATGTTTGTGCTGGCCTTTCTCTCGTTGCCCCGTCTTAGAAAGCACCCTTACGTGGTGGAAAAGGACGTTAAACTCCTAAACACCTACCCACCCACTCTCTCTTTCTCTCTCTCTCTGTCTCTGTCTGTCTGTCTGTCTGTCTCTCTCTCTCCCCCCACCCGGCCCCACCCCCAGTCACGTGACTAATCGGTCGAGGTCGTAGAGGATCTAGTGTCATTGGTAGAACTTGGAGAGGGGAGAACCGGCAACAATAACAACAAAACAGACAAAATAAAATGAAATTTGGAGAAACAACTTTGTAGGACGGGGCCGTTCCTCCTTGTTATAAAGTGGGCCAAAATGTACGTTTACTGACCAGTCATGCACTTGCTTCGTTTGTGTTCCAGACAAGAACGAGTGTGAGGAGAGACAGGGCGGCTGTTCCCACGAGTGTATCAACTCCCTCGGTAGTTACGAATGTCGATGTCGTTCCGGCTACACGCTAGACTCTGACGGCAGGAAATGCGTCAGTGAGTCTCGGATGCCACTCTGTCTCGCTCTGCGCCTGTAGCTAGCAGGTTTTAGACTTGATATCCAAGGAAAAAGCTAAATGTAGTAAACGTTTGGCACCGGTGTGATAGGACGAACCGCTGAATTGCCAATGAATCTACCCCAGAGTAAATGAAGTGTCGTAAAGAAATTCTTACTCCGGTGTAAAACTGAACCTCATAGGACAGAAACACTCTCTTGGCTTGGGAGTACTTCTGTCCTTCGAGGTTTTTACTGAGGAGTAAACGTTTCGTACGATATTTCTACTTGGAGTAAATGCCTCGTGGTAAGTTTGTTGTGCTACATCGGCCCAGCCGGAATTCGAACTCAGTACCTGAGCATTGACAGTCCGACCAACACACACACACACACACACACACACACACACACACACACACACACACACACACACACACACACACACACACACGACTGCACACACATTCCGACTGGATATAGTACATGTATACAGCTATGCGAATGCAGATCCCTTAGATTTGCTGTGATCCGTGTACATGTACTTGTATTCTTGTACATGTTGTTCTTGTCATCTGACTGTCTGCGTGTCACGTGCAGCGGGGTCGTGGTGTCGGTCCGTGTTGGGTTGTGAACACCACTGTTCTTCGTCCACTTCACAAAATCTGCGCTGTGCATGTCGAGAGGGTTACCAGCTAGCGCCGGATGAAAAACACTGTATTAGTAAGTCTACACCTCGTCATTCTTCTGTGTAAAAACAAATTGTTTGTCGTAGTAGAATCATTTTGATTTGATTTTGTTTTGGTGTTGGCGTGGGGATAGTGAAAAAGGATTAAGCACCGTCTTTTTTTTAATAATACACGCTGGATCGCGAAACATTATGACGCGTTTTCGACTCCGAGTAAAGATGGCTGTCCCAGATGATTTTTTAATGGTCATTGCGATCGTAACGTCACCCGGCATTTTGTGGGAAAAACGCTAATGGTTGCTACGATCGCACAGTCAAACAACAGCATAGGCAGCGGTGGCAACAGGCGGCGTTTTCTACAAAAATGGCGGCTAAAAAAAAAAAAAAAAAAACCGGAAAAAGGCGTGTGTTCGCGTTCCCAATGAACATCGCGTTTCAGTAAATCAGTAAATATACGTATCTGTTTCTTTCCGTGCAGTTTTGCATTAAATAATAACAGATGACATGAGATTGTTTTTTTTTTCCCGCCTTGTCTTTCCGCCAAAAGGTTAAATCAAACAGGCTGGAATTAACTGCGTTTGTTTGATATCATATTGACATATTCGTGACGCAAACGTTTATCGTATGCTGCAGAAACATGTTCAGTTGGCAACGGAGGGTGTCAACACAAGTGTACAGATACCGCCAGCGGACCAAAGTGCACATGCGCTCCAAAATATATTCTAGCCAGCGACAAGAAATCCTGTATAGGTATGTTACGCTCTTGGCTTTCTCAAGCGTATAAACTGCCGAAAAGGCCACTGCCGCTATCAGCACCCAAGTTACTGACATTGTCTCCGACTGCAATGTACCTTGTCTCTGATCACGGTGAATCTTTGGTAGCCTGTCACTTGACAAAATGGATCCACTTTTTTTTCTGAAATAAAACCCAGCCAAGTTAGCTGGGCGCGCGAAGTATGAGGCAAGCCAAGATGAAAGAAATCTTCCAAAACCTCAGGTTCTCCTATGGCTCAGAGGATTCAGTCCCTTGCGACTCGAGGACTGTGCAAAGTGCACGTATATTTATGTAACAGGGAGAAACTGTACGACACTGGGCTTCATATTTGTGTGAACTGTAATAGGACAACAAATGTCCTCGCAGACCATAGATGTACAGGACATTATTACTATTTTGTCCTGTATACAGTCCAGTGTGGCGCAGAAATGATAGAACATATGACCGCCTTGGTTAAAAAGTAATCGGACATTTCGTAAAATGAATTGCTCTGTGACCGATAGCCGACGCGGATATGAACTATGAAGTCCTGAAGACAGACTGTGTGCAACTGTTCACTGAATCAGGAGATGTTTGATTTGTATTTTTGCCAGCGTCGTGCGGCGTGAAGAACGGTGGGTGTGAGAGGAAATGCCGGGACTCTCCTGCTGGTCCTGTGTGTTCCTGTCCCGCAGGATACCGCATACACCAGGACGGACGCAGCTGTCTCGGTCAGTGTCATGTACAGACCATCATTATGTTTGGTAATGGCTATGACTCTGATAGTGGTGGATGAGTTTGAACGATGCTGTAGGTGGTGATGAAAGTGATGATCTAAACCAACAAACAAACGAGCAAGCCAAAAAACAAACAAACAAACAAACCCAAAACACAACAACAACAACAACAACAACAAAAACCAACAAAACACACACAAAAAAAAATCCAAAAAAGCAAAAAAACGCAAACAAACCCAAAAATCTTACACAGAAAACACCTCCACAAAACGATGACAGCAGCACCACCACCAGCAGCATCAACCCTCTCACTTCGAACTTCTGTGTTTCATGATTTCTCTGCCTCTGTCCCCTCTGTCTTTCTCTCCACTGTTGTGGAAAGTTTAGTCGCAAATGTGTTGGCAGTGTGAATGTTACCCTCCGCATATACTGGAATCATGAAGCAAGAAAACAGGCAATAATTATCCAGGTTTTCCATGGGTGGCTCGATTATGGTGTTTTTGTGATATCTGTCTGTAACTGACAAAGTCGGCCCGTGTGTTGTTCAGACGTTGACGAGTGTTTGGAGGGCAACGGTGGCTGTAGTCATCAGTGTGTCAACACACATGGCAGTTACGAGTGTGTCTGTCCGCCTGGTCACAAGGTGGCACCTGACCAGAAGGGCTGTGTGGGTGAGTAACCCTTTCTTCCTCATTTGGCCCTGAAAATAATAATAATAATAAAAGTTCACTTGGCAGACGAGTGCTGGGTATCTTTCTAATTGGTGGTGAAAGGAGGGAATTACAACTTTTGGGGAGGGGGGAGAGGGAGGGGAGCGAGTGGGGGCAAATGGCACCCAAGTAATGCTGCTTTCGTTTGCTTGGCCACATCATTCGCATGGAAACTGGGAGAATTTTCAAAGACACCCTGTCCTAGGCGAGTCTTCCCGAGGAAAAGTTGGCACAGACTACGTTTTGTCTTATCCTGTAGTATAAGTAAAGACTATATACTGGCCTTTGCTATAAGCCAGCTTTAAAGAACTGCTTCGGTATTCCTTGGTACATTGAGTGTCGGTCATTTTTAGATATCGACGAGTGTGTTGTGAAGGAGTCATGTGACCACGAGTGTACCAATGTAGCGGGCAGTTACCGGTGTTCCTGCAGAAAAGGATATCAACCTTATGGGGTCACACATTGTGCAGGTCAGTATCAGCATCAACATCTTCCTCTAGAACTGACGAAGCACAGACAACGTGACACAGCTGTTGTTGTTGCTTATGTTGTTGTTGTTGCATGTTCAGTATTGCAAATATTACTGTTCAGTTGGCCTGTAGCATGGAGCATTGAAATGTTGGTTGGTTAGTTGTTTAGGAAGTGGGGGGGGGGGGGGGGTAATGTTTTTACGTGTAAGGGTAATATCAAAGACGGGGCTAATTGTATCGGGACGGTTTTGTATGTGTGTTGTTTCTTGGTCTTCCATTCGCAAATCGAACTCACGACCCGAACATTGACAATCCAACGCTACCAAATCGGCTGTCATGCATGTTTGTGTTGAACTGGACACAGTTTCCTCGTGTATTAATATTTGGTTTTCTTAAGATGATAGTAAGCGCAGGGCCGTATAGAGAGACGTTTTGTCACAGTACATTTCTGCACGAATCAGACTCTGTTTTGTTGTTGTTGCAGACACGAACGAGTGTGCTGTTCAGAATGGTGGCTGCAAACACACATGCATCAATACAGAGGGCACTTACAGGTGTACGTGTCAACCTGGCTACAAACTCCACCCTAACGGCCGAGACTGTGTCCGTAAGTCAATCGTGGTCTTCATTTTAAAATCTATTGGAAGTACAAAAAAGTAAAAGCAGGGGCCCCCCTTTCAGTTTTATACTCAGTATAAAAAAGGACACACTGGTAAAAATTTAAGTTTTTTTATGATTCAGGCTGATCCCTTCAACTTTGCAGGTTTTCTCTGAGAAGATCATGACGTTTTGTAAGAATGTATTGGATGACTGTGTATATGTAATGGATGTAATTTGTAATGTTCTGCTATTGTAAGGCGCCCAGAGCTCCAGCAGGAGGTTTGGAGCCAAAAACAAAATCCTCATTATTATTATTATTAATATTATTATAACGTAAGCCCATATTATATTTCTAAACCTCAGAGGCCCAGCAATGCATTCCGCTGAAGATATCGTCTCCAGCAACCCTAGACTGCCACGGGACGCACCTATCGCGTCGGGAACAACGCTGCACCCTAAGTTGTCCTCAAAACGCCAGATTTGTCTCCCGTCCCGGAAGTCATGTGACTGTGACGTGCGGCTTCACCACTAACTACCGGTGGCTTGTGAATGGCAGAAATGACACTATTCCTACATGCTCCGGTGAGATATTTTTTGGTTTCTTGTCTTGTCAGGCGTGCGTTGCAAGTTCTTTACGAAATTTCCCTGTTCTTCATCTTAAGGCGCGTCTTAACTATAGCGATCAACCCCGAAGACCGAACAAAAAAACGCTTCGCCCGAAACATTTTGGGGCCTCGCGAAGCGATTTTGGGCTGTTTGGGCTTCGCTCAACATGTTATGCGAACCTCCGCGATCAACCCCGAATGATTTCGCCAGACGCTATCTGATTGGCTGGTCCAGATTCGCCAGCTATCTGATTTCAAGATGGCGGAGGGTCGCGCTCGCACATGGCCGGTGTCGGTTCAAAGTTACAAGCATTAATATTTCGGCAATGAAGAAGTTTCTTGGTGCTGCTGGAATACATTGATTAGTAAGGATAGTGTACATTTGACTTACAATGTTACAGGTGAAGTAAGAATGCGAAATATCTGTAATTACAGCGTTTTTGCTTCGCATGCTAACGCCGTCTGCTCGCGTGGAGGCTCAGTCGCCGCGTCGTCACATGAGTACCGAGTCAACGTTCTAGTCGCTGATATTTCAGGCATCTATAACTTTCATGGCTCACTTGCGTCACTCTGATTACTGAGGTAGTGTAGAATTTTGATTTTGTTTGCTAAAATTGATGCAAAACCGCGACATTGTTGTTGGTATGACGTTTTTCTTCCGCCGTGTGCTGGTGACCGTCTGCTACGCCGGTGTACCGGCTCGTAACTGTCTGTCGGTTCAGTGGTTTCGTTGGTGATTATTTCGGTTTTTGATGCAATTCATGGTGCAGTTGGGTCACATTGATTAGTTCAGATAGTGCCCTTTTGAGTGCGTAAAGCCATGTTGTCGTGTAACCCCTTGATTTCCCTCAACAGCTACAGTTGCTACGAGACGCACTTCACTGGTAAGCTCACAATCGGCGCCATTGCTATTTTCCTTCGGTCACATGTCACGAATGCTTGACGCCTAGTTAGTACGTGGAGGCCACGCCGAATGAAGCCGAAGAAGTTCGGTTGTCATCGCCGAGGACTTCTTCGGCTATAGTTAAGACGCGCCTTTAACAAAGTTTTCAGAGACAATGGTTGGTTGCTTTGTCTGTCTTTCTGCGCGCGCGCGCATGTGTGTGTGTGTGTGTGTGTGTGTGTGTGTGTGTGTGTGTGTGTGTGTGTGTGTGTGTGTGTGTGTGTGTGTGTGAGAGAGAGAGAGAGAGAGAGAGAGAGAGCACTCAATGTATATGTTTTTTTTTCATCTTTCAGAGAAAGGTGCTCCTATTAGCTACAAGCGGAAGGCACGTTTAGCGTTCATCATGAAAAGATGCGAATTCAAAAACTCCAGTATGAACGAACTGAAAAATCACCTTACTTCAACTCTTAAAGGTATTGACGTACCGTTTTTTTAAAAATGACTTCCGGTTGGAAAAATCTTGATTTAATCTAGGCGTGGATTTCCAGTGAAGTGTAATCTTGAGTGATCATTAGACCATTACTACCCGTACCCGTATGATTTTTTGAGAGAAAGAAATTCATCTAACAGTGCAATATGCCAAAGACAGCTTTTCAAGTGTAAAGTCATAAGAAGAGGGGGGGAGGGGAGAGAGAGAGAGAGAGAGAGAGAGAGAGATTTCACACAAAAAAATACGCTGTAAATTAACAGTTGGATGTACATGACCAGCACCGCTTATTCACTGTTCGTCGCAAATGATGTGAAACACTATTGATACTGGATTTGTTTGATCGTAAATGAACAATTTAGCAATTCCATGCGCAGTCCATGGACGGAGTTTCATTTTTTATTTTGTTTTGATAATATGACTCCTTCTGTACTGTCTGTTCCCAGACCAGAAGCGCTACAAGTGTAAAAGTATGTGTCAAGTGAACACGGTGAACGTCACGTGCGGCTCGCGCATCAAGAAATTAAAACGCCTCGTGAGGGGCACACGTGACGAACTCGTCACAGCCGAGGTGGAGATACAGATGAATTCCAAACACCCCACAAGTATGTCAAACTTGTTTGCCTCCTCTTAGGTCCTTGTCAGTAGTCACCCTGTCCCACCTTCTCTTTACTATCCTTCCCTCCCACTTAATTCTCTATCGATCCCACACCATTATTTTTTTTCTCTTTCTGTGCTGGGATCTGGCGCCCATGCATATAATTGCTGGCATCCGCACAATGGCAGGTAGCCGTCATGGCACCAGTGTAAGGAATCCACTGAGCCATCGCGGCCGTGTAGGTCTAAGTTCTCAAACGCAGTTCTCTCCACTGCAGCGCCCAATAGTGAGGTTTTTTTAAAAATCAGATTTTTATTTATTTTATTTTTTAACCACAAGTACTCCCCTTTGTCTATCTGCATACTTGTCTGTTTGTCTTCCATTCTCCTTGTGTGTCTTCCGTCTGTCCGGATGTCTTTCCCTCTGTCTGCCGCTAACATTTTTTTTTCTCATACGGCAGTAAATTTCACTTCACTAGGAGCACGTTTGCTCATTGTTGCTGACTCTCCCGTTGCGTTTCTGTCTCCACAGAGAAGTGTGATTCTGACTGTATGGCAAACCGCACCTTCAAACGGTTCAAGCGGTCTTTCCGAAAGATGAAGAAAGCGGTGCGGCAGAAAAAGTTTCAGGTCAAGTAAGTACTACTCACGTTTTGGGGTCGTCTGATGGGTCAGCTTTCTGTGGTAGTTGTGGGATGCAAAGGATATACCAGCTGAAGAACACCAAACCTGCTGGTCCTCAGCTAATCAACATTTTTTTTAAAACAAAATAATTTGGCGAATACGTGTTTTTTAATACTTGTTTTAACATTCAGGATCTTACGCCTTTTCCCACAAACCTCCGCAGCGCCAGAGAATTTGGCTGCTGATTATCGGTCACGTGACAAAACCCAACTAGATCGAATTTTTATATGTCTTTCTTTTCTCCGCTGCTTTTCAGGTTTGAGGGCCGCGAGCACTTGGTGTTAAGGAAAAGTTTTCAGGCCGATAAAAAGCTGGTTCAAACCTGCAGTCCGGGTTATGTGCTAGTTGATAAAATGTGCGGTGAGTATGCTTGCTAAATTAGTTCCAGTCTGTGGACGGTCGTTGTATTCAGTGAAGCACCCGGTGCCGGAGAAGAAAAGACAAAACAAGACAAGGCGATACAAGACAAAACGGGACGAGACGAGGCGTGAAATTTGCCTTGAGGCCAAAGAAACTGCTTGCAAACAGGAACACAGTCAATAGCATTATCCAAAAATAAATGCCATTTGTTGTGTCACACACACACACACACACACACACACACACACACACACACACACACACACACACACACACACACACACACACACACACCTGGCAATGCACACACTCTTGCCCATACATTAGGTGGCTTTGTCACAATTATTCTTATCAGTGACTGTCTCTTGCAGTGGCTTGTAGCATGGGAACGTTCTACGACACGTCCACTAGCACGTGCGTCCCGTGTGCAGCAGGCACGTACCAGAACCGTGAGGGCAAACTGCGCTGTAAGTCCTGTGCCAGCCTCAGCGTGACTGGGCCACCCGGCGCCACTAGCAGGAAACAGTGCACAGGTATACTGTTTGACGTGGACGATAATGATGTTCTTATGGTTTTAACATTACTAAGCTCCACCGAGGAAGTTTTTGTTCTGAGACAATTGCGCTTGTAAATGCGAGTGTAGTCGCGAAACAGTCAGCAGTAAGTACGTACAGCTCTGAGTGCAGTACAATGACGTCTGCTGACCGTGCGAACGAGAAGTGCAACGACCCAAAACTCTGCTGGTCAGCACATTTACGATGTGTCCACGCAGACGGGCCGTTACCGCCACTGACCAACTCACACTTCCTACTCCATTCTAGACTATAGTAGTTTGATAAGTTCTCTCTTCCTTTCTTCTCTTCTTCCTGTACCCTTTTTCCTTCAACTTTTCATCTCCTGCAATTCTTCACGGGCAATTTCTCCGTCATGCATGTATGCTACTTGGTTCATATGAGCACGTTTACAAATCTGGACTTGTTGTGCTCTGTTGTGTTACTGTTTGACGGCGATCTGCAAATTTGTATCCTTACGTGAATAAAAACGTTTAATTAAACCAACAACTCCAAACGGATTGGTGAGCCTAGAACTGTCCGAAAGGTCGCCTTTAGGGTTGGGTTTTGGCTCTTCAATCTTGTTTGGTGTTTTCAGCATTCTGTAGTACTGGGGGCGTACTGCGCCATTATTTGGCGTAATGTCTTATGTGCGTTCCTGATGTCCGACAGAACTGTGCGCACCGGGATACTTTTCCTCTAACGGGTCCGTGCCGTGTATCCCTTGTCCCACGGGCACCTTCCAGTCGCAGGCGGGTCGCACTACTTGTTTGCCGTGTGGAGGGGGGATCACCACCACCTCCCAGCCTGCTGCCTTCAGCTTCTCACACTGCAGGGCAAGAGGTCAGTAACACACAAGTCACCTGTACTGGTATGTGGGATAAGGCGAAGAGGGTGGTGTTGGTGGGCGGGAGAGGAAGGGGGGGGGGGAGTGCTGGAAGTCCTTGTTTGTGCTATAGTCTAATGTCATATGGTTGGTAAAACATTATTGCGGTCCTTGGCACTACTGTACATGTACGAAGTGGTTAAAACGATTCGTCTGCCTGCCAGAGATCTGCCGGTCAGGTCACTACTATGACATCAGCACCAGCACGTGCAAAGCGTGTGCAGTAGGCACGTACCAGCCAGAGAGCGGTCAGAACTTCTGCCATGCCTGTCCAGGGGCCACATCTACCGATGGAGAAGCTTCCTCCAGGCTTGACGACTGCAAAGGTTGGTTGCAAACTTCGTGTTGTAAACCGCTAAAGAAATCAGGCGCAACTTCTAAGATTACTATGCTTTAGAGAAGACAACATTGGCACTCCTTAGTGAAAAGTCGACTTTGGATCAGTAGTTCGTAGAAATGCGGTACACTGACGCTGGCCGTGCAAAAGCTTTGAGTGTCTGAAGCTGTCCTTGTCACAGCTGTGCAAGATTGCGGCTTCTGTATGCACAGTGCCAGCCTGTATGCGGCTTTAGGTTATAGAAAACATTGTACGAATACGAGTTGCTTCCCTTCGATGTGGAATCCAAGGTTTCCAAAGTTTTTGTTTCCGGCTTTCAGCCCAATGAGCTCTAAAGCAACGGTTAGTTTTGTTAACAATAAATAAATAATAGGGTCAATGAAGTGCACGTACACCTTGTCAAATGTTTGAAAATCAACAGGATACTTACCACACTACTTTCAACGTGTGCCTTTTAGGCCTTTTTACCAAATGAATGTAGAATTCTTATGACATATCCAGGACTGATCTTTTTCTTGTGAAACTGATACCCGTGAAAGTGAACTGCCCCCCCCCCCCCCCCCCCCAAAGGAGTCTTGGTTACTCTTGACTCTCTTGTTTTTCCCCCCGCGCAGATCAAGAGTGCGGGGAGTACATGGGTGAGTACTTCGGCATCATCCGCACACCAAACTACCCGGGCAACTACCCGAATAACGTCAACTGCGTGTGGAAGATCAAGCCGGAGAAAGGGCGCCGCATCCTCATCATCATTCCCGACATCTTCTTGCATGACGCTGACGCCTGCGGTGACGTACTTGTCATGAGGAAGTCTAGTGAGTTGTCGTTCGTAGTGATCATGCGACAACAGATAACGATTTCAAAGAAAACGCTATAATATATTCCTATTAAACAAACCCTAGGTATGCTTTAAAATTCACCAAAAAAAATGCAAAAATCCAGTTTCCAAAGACTCACGTGTAGGGTAAATTTAAGCTAATTCCAATCTTGCACTTCTTTTTGCAATGCTAGCAGCGACCATCTACCCCTTCACTCCTGTGTCGTCTGCTAGCTCTTGTGCCAGCCGCGCATGAATACAAATAGTCCACATGCCGGGCTTAGTTTTCACTAGTACCTGGCATGAGCCTTATTTACAAATCCAACAAACAGCCCCATAATTACTCTGCACACAAATGTAAAAAGAGGCAAAAATTCTTTACTATATTTTTACTACATGACCCGGAAGCAGTTAGTGGCATGTAACCTGCTGTGCAGGGTTGTTGTAGTTATACCCAATTTCTCTCTTCTCTCTCTCTCTCTGTGTGTGTGTGTGTGTGTGTGTGTGTGTGTGTGTGTGTGTGTGTGTGTATGTATGTGTGTGTGTGTGTTTGAATAATGGGGCACTAGAAATTAGCCATTGCGGCGATGACCAAATCTCCTGGTTTCATGTAACGTACACTGAGTCACGTTGTCATTTGCTGTTGATTTTCCTGCTGATACCTTCTAGAAACGGACTTTCTTAAACAGATTTGCTGTACCCGAAGGGAAAGGATTTACGTATGTTCAAAAATTATATAATCATATCTCTTTTTACCCAACAGAGTCCCCACACAGTCGGACAACTTACGAGACGTGCGTATCGCGGAATACACCCATTGCTTTTACAGCTCGCTCGAAAAAGTTGTGGATTCAGTTTAAATCCGATGGGAACAACACGTCTGGTGGATTCTCTATTCCATTCGTAGCATACAATGGTAAGTGAACCTGATCTTTTCAGTATCGTCAGACCAGGAGTTGATGAGCTGCCTCACATAGTTTCTCTTCCAAGAGAATGAATGTGCAGGACCCTTAAAGTCCCTGTATTTGTACATATTTGTGTAATCTGCACTGCGAATTTACTCTTTGCCTCTCTTAATATTTTGTGTGTAGTGTGTAGTATCAAGGAGAGGTTTGAAACCTGGGCCTATGTGTCTATAACCTCCTCCTTGATAAGTAAAACCAAAGCCTCTCTCTGTCTCTGTCTCTGTCTCTGTCTGTCTGTCTGTCTGTCTGTCTGTCTGTCTCTCTCTCTCTCTCTGTATCTCTGTGTGTCTGTGTGTGTGTGTGTGTGTGTGTGTGTGTGTGTGTGTGTGTGTGTGTGTGTGTGTGTGTGTGTGTGCTTGTTTTGCTCGGATTTTACAGTTTGTCCGTGAGCTGACTGTATGAATGCGTTTATTTCAGAGGAGTACCAGTCTCTTATAGAGGACATTGTTACAGACGGGCGGTTGTACAGTTCCTATCAGCATCAACAAATTTTTAAGGTATGCCGTGCGCTCACTTCGCGTTTTTGCCTTTCTTGCTTTTTAATTTTGTGGGTGTGTTGGATTTTAGTCTTTCTTGATAACAATTTACAAATGAAAATGTGGAATGGTAATGTTTGCAGACTTCTGCAGAAAAAATGAGCAGTGTGTTTCTGCAGAAAAGGCTTTCCCGCAGACGATCGAGTCAGCTTCTGTGCAGATAAATTGCTATTTTGTCTTTTCATGCTCACGTTATTCTGCAGAAAAAAAAATCCGCTACACGTTTTTGACGTTTTTGTGTTGATTTTGTTCTGCTGGAGAGAAAAAAAAGAACGTTTCGTTTTACGTTTGTCATCGCTGGCCAATGACAGTTGTCCCCAAACGTTTGTGCGTGACGTTGCAGGACCGGGAGTTGTTGCACGGGCTGCTGGAGGTGATAGCTACGCCCTACCACTACCTCAAGTACGCCAATGTGTCCCGATCCATGTTCCCTCACTCCTTCATCAGGTTCCTCACGCCAAAAGTTCGGAAATTCTTCGAACTGTGATTATACTGTAGCGCTGTCAAGCTTTAAACACGAGACTTTTGACGTTTGCAAACTGTTCTTTTGAATGACGTCAGACACGTATTTTCCTCGATGGTGGAATTATTCGGCGTGCATTGTTCTTTCAATGGCGACATGACTGACATGTATTTTCTTGTGTGTTGGAATGGAACAGCGTGTTTGAGAGGAATTCAGAGACCTAGTTGAGTTCGGTATAACTTCTGAAATTTCTACAGGTCAACGCCCAGGTGTGTTTTGAGTAATGACAAAACTGAGGCAAGAGTGAGCTTGTGTTGCGTAGTCTTGACGTGTAAAACTTCACAGTCGTCCTTGTGATGACGTAACTGCTACCTATGTCCAGCCTGGATCCGGATCTGTGCAAATTTTCCAGGCAGTTGCGCGCGTGCTGTGACTTCAGAATGCGTCTGTCCTGTGTGAGGATCTCCACAGTCGAAATTGGCAGACTTTTTTTTTCAAATCCACGTTTGTTTCATTTTTTTTTCTTTCCCAGCCGTTCAGATGGAGGAGTTCGATGGTTGGCGTACTTTTTGTTGTCATTGCTTTGCGAAATGTGAGGAACAGGACCTTTTTTTTGTTGTATCATAATTATGTGATGTGGACAACAGAAGACAGGCTTTCCGCACGACAAGCACCAGCCTTACCATTCTGACCGGGATTGAAGTACGTCACGGTACGTCACTATACCTACGTCACGTCACCCGCATACTTCAGATCGTCACTTATCTTTTAACGTGTAACTGAATTTACACCACCAGTTTCTCTTGACATTTGAGTAGACACCGACATTACTTGACGTATTCACATAAGTACTTCATCTTGGTAAGTACCTGTGTTGGTGTGGAATTTCTCAGATGAGACAAACGTTCTTCCGCGTTTGTGTTTCCCTACACAGAGTCTTTACAGGCATGATCTGATGTTTGTAAAAGTTGTTCAATGAGGAGGCCTTTGTATAAGCAGGTCGGCGAATGGCATCGCCAGTCAGTGAACCGGACTTGGATTGAGACACTCAGTGAGATATTACGAAGGATCAAGATGAGCATTGTCTGGTATCTCAAAAGCTTAGACGTTGTCTGCACGAGTTTGACAAAACGTCAAACTTTCATGCCATGGCGGTGAAGGCGGGTTGTTGACTGGAAAGCTTACAGTGATTTTCAGACTATGCCGTGGTCAGTCGAAACTTGACGCAGGTAGAAAGGAAGCGACCGGGAATTAAAAAAAAAAAAAAGGGATCGCGTTCAAACAGAATAATTTTTAGATTGATGTTGCAGACAAAGTGCAACCATACGGTTACCATGAGGGGCAGTACACTATGTACAACAGACACTGGACAAAATCAGATAAACTAGATCATTTGAGGATGGTTTTCCCCCCTGTCAGTCGTTAAACGTGAACTTGTGCATCTCGCTCCCAGTATCAATGACAATTTCTCTAGCTTTTGTCTCATTTGCGTTTTAATTACCACTTTTACTCTACTTTGAGCCGGACGACGAAAGGGAAAACGAAACCGCAACAGAGAAAAGAGGAGGCATTGAACGCGAGTCAAACCCAGGGGAAGAAACTCTCTCAAAAGTCTCCGATAGCTCAGAGGGTGTGGGTTACGCATCGAAGGAAGACAAGGCACCCGACGGTATACAGGCGGAAATACCATAATACACGAGGAAAGAGAGGAAAAGATGAGAATTTCTGTTATACTGAGAAAACTGTGTCGCAATATTTGTGATAACTCCATTTTTTTTATTTTTTTTTCAATTTCAATGCACGGCACTGTACGTCTACGTGTAGTTCGCTGTAGTTAATTACACACACACACACACACACACACACACACACACACACACACACACACACACACACACACACACACACTGCGACACACACACACACACATACACAGAGCGTTTGTGCACCTTTATGTTTGCTTTCAATGTTTTGAAACTGAATATCCGCGGACGGTGTCCGGAAATATTTCAGTCACTACGATTTTGTCCCGCTCTTTCATTGCAACGTTTTGCATTTCTATGGGAATGGAAACGTTCTTGTTGTTGCACATTATTGTAAATGTAGTAGCAGTCATAGTTCACGAAGCATGCCAATAAAAAAGAAAAAGAAGAAAAAAAATCAGAATTGAAATGGTGTGTACACACTGAACTGAATCATGCACTGTAGCCGAGATTTTAGCTGTTTTTGTGCGTGTCGGTTCAATTTGCATTGACCAAAATTAATGAACAGTTGGAAAATATTCATGTATTAGGACAATTTAGGGAACGTTCCCAAAAGTCTATCATTTTGTTTTATAAAGAGACTAAAATAAGGACGGGAGGTAACTGCAGCGTGTAGCAGTGCAAGATCTATGCAGTTAACTCCCTTCCACCCGAGAAGGGCAACACTTTTTATTCGTGTATCATGGTTTGTACTAGCCAGGTACATTTGTCGTTTTGGTTGTGTTTTGACGAAAGCCCTTCGATTTATAGGGCTGAGGTAGAGCGAAAACTGGTGTGCCCAGACACTGAATGAACTTGAAGTATGGTTTGGGGTATACGTTTGTGAAAATGCTTGTCTCTGTGGACAATACCGCTGTTGCCGGTTACGAAAAGTCGGGTGCTCTCCAGCGCCGGAGACGCGAACGGTCCTCCTGATGTGGGCTACGCATGCGATGGCGAGCAACGTGAGCGTTTCGACCGGCGAAGATGTTCGCGATAAAATTAAATCAATGAAAGTTTCTGAACTGAAAAAAATATCTGAAAGACAGGGGCGTGCGTTTTAGTGGCTACACAAAAGCGCAGCTTATCACTCTAGCCCTTGAAGCAGATCGGCAGTCGCTTCAACCGAGAGGTAGGCGGTGTAAAGGTCAAGTCGACCTGTGCACTTGTGGCTTGCCACTAATTTTTATTCAAGCACTTTGGCTGTTTATCAGTGCGAACTGAACTTTTGCTTGGAAATAAAAGTCTTTCTTTCTTGATTTTTGGTTCCATAACCATTGTGTTCAAACAATGTAGGTACCGGGACAGAATTTGTCCGCCTGTACCCGACGAAATGGCGGCTGCACACGCGAGGCCACCGAGACGGGTCGACGTTCTGCCTTCGAATCGATTTTATCCACAAATTTCTTGAAACTTTTGAAGAAAAGGGCTCAAACTGAACGATCTCACCATTAGGTAAGACCATCTCTGGGAATTTCTCCAGTTTATCTGATTTTCTCGAGCCATTTTGGCAGCCGATAGCAACGCATTGGTAGTGCGGCATCGTGTGTGACTCGAGTAGCCCACATGCCGAGTCTACCAAGCCTAGTCTCGGTCCAAAATCGCGCACGTTCACGCATGTTCACGCGCTGTAACGAGAATCGGCAACAAGGCTATTCAAGGACACCTTGTCAGAGAATTCTAGCATGGATTTACCTATTATCCTATTTTCCACGTTAGTCCAAACCTGGAATAACTTAGATATGTGTTAAACTAATTGGACAATTCGCAATCGTTTTCTCGGGGGGGGGGGGGGGGGGGGGGGGGGGGGGGGAAGGGGAGGGGGGGTCAGTTTCGCGCCCAAATCAAGCCAGGCTGTGATGAGGAAAACTTTGCTTACTCTTTGCGCCGCTCCTTTCCTAGGGCTGTGTGTACTAAGCCTGTTTGCATGACTTGTCTATCACAGTAAAGGATAAATGAAATGTGGCCGAACTGTCAGTCAGTCCTGGTTGAATAGTGTTCAGCTGGACTGTCAGGGTAGCTTTCTCTCCCCACTCCCCCCTCCCATAACCTCCCCCGGCTTAGGTCTGTCTCCAATCAGTCCGGCGGAGGGAACGTTAAATTCTAACTAACCAACCACCCACAGGTAAAGTGTCCTGTTTTACCAGCGGTGTGTAAGCGAATACAAAGGGGACACACTTTTCCTAGTTTGATATCGGGAGCGCCAGACAAAACAATATGGTAATGCAGACCAGACGTAATGACTGAGTGTATATATATATACAGTTAATATACACAAATAAATGCACATCGAAGTGCGATTGCAGAATATAGTATTCGACAAATTCATGTCTGCGCTGTCCTTGTGTTTTGTGTTACCCGCTACTTTACTGATACATTTCACCAAATCAGTACATGCACTTATTTCCTGGCTTGCAGATATATTGCTTTGTCGTCGCTTGCTTCAATTCGTTTATTGGTGATTGTGTACTTTGTGTCTGTCGATGGTTCTGTTCGAATGTATGTAAATAAGGTGCTTCCGTACTTAAGGTCAATAAAATTGTCCGACACAAGTAAAAAGGTGATTATTGTTGTTCTGCTCATCCAGTTATGCCTGTCTGTGCGTCTGTGTGTCTCCCTCTCTCGTTCTTGTGTGTGTGTGTGTGTGTGTGTGTGTGTGTGTGTGAGCGAGAGAGAGAGAGAGAGAGAGAGAAAATTTATTGATATGTCTCTCTCTTACACACACACACGGCACGCACGCACGCACACACGCACGCATACACGCACGCACGCACACACACAGAGACGAAAACACATTCACAGCTGTCTTTGAGTCGATGTGAAACCTACACTTATGAATTACAACGCTAGTTCTTTATACGACCCATTTTCGGCGTCCATCACACATTATCATTAGTTATGTTCTCACGACTATTCATTATGAATTAATTTTAGGAACATTTCCCTTTTTTAGTTTCATAGTTCCACGTATACCCCCATGCCTCAACAGGCGCATGACTGAATTTCAGAAATTGTTCTCTGCACCTCTCTCTCTCTACCTCTCTCTCTCAGTTTCTCTCATTTACGTCAGAAAATATTGTTCGACATTTGATACGTAGCACCAATATATTTCCAACACATTACTCAAATTTCTGCCAGTAATGCACGTCTGTCGCAAAAAAACACAGTGCAGTTATAGCTTCTATGATCAATTCTTCCCTCCTCCTGTGTGGATGTTGTTACAAGCTGAAACGCGATCTGCCAGCGGCTGATTATAATGGTAATTTTTCTGTAGGTAAAGTATGATAAGGCCGCTTCCATCTGTTGTACTGCGGTTGATGGGGCTCGCACAAGGTATGGACCATTAGCATGTTTTAAATGAACATCGCGCTGAGTGTTAAAGAAATATATGTATTAAAACTTTAACTGTGTGATTGCGAGAGAGAGAGAGAGATAGAGAGGCAAACTCTTGCAACGGTATTCGATTTGACAAGAAATGGCCTTTTCAATGAGCCGTTGGTCACACACAAAACCAAACATACACACATTAAAAAAAAAAATCATGAATATGAATATGAGTTAAAGGTGATGTACTCTCTGTGTCTGTCCGTCCGTCTGTCTGTCTGTCTGTCTGTCCGCTGTCTGTCTGTCTGTCTCTCTCTCTCTCTCTTACACTCACACACACACACACACACACACACACACACACACACACACACACACACACACACACACACATGCATGCATGAGCGGTTTTACGGTTTTGCACACACGGAAACAAACGTGACACTAATCCTGTTTTCTCTATACACCATTACCGTAATACTCCAGACAGACTTTCAGTGGAAATTTTAGACACTGTTTGTGTTGCAAGACACCGACTTTAAAATGTTTCCAGTAACAGATACGATCTCATCTACACCTAATACAGCACATTAAAAAGTCGCTAAAATTTATTCGCAATGCAAGAGAGTACATGAAAAAATCCAATGGTGCTAGGGAGAGCTTTGTGTCAAAATCCGGGGCTTTGGCAAGGGGAAATAAATCGTCACCTGAAGAGACAGTAAAAGTTGACAATTTGACACCACAGACATTCAGTTTGTACAGTGACTGGGGGCCAGTGTCAAAGGTTCCTTGACGTTAATCGTCTTTCCATGTGGCAGGAGCCCAGTATAGTATCGCGTGTTAAGACAGCGGTATCAGACAGTTTTGCTGATACACAACAGTTCCTGCGTTTGTGAATCTGGATACAACAGTGATTGCCAACTGGGGGAAAAATGGCCAGTACCATTCGAAGTTGCCGCTCGCAGAATTTCAATTCTGTGGCCGTTTGACCAGTCATTTTATGTTTTCTTCGGTGTAACAAGGGTTGTCAAATGTGTCTTTGGAAATCGGTTACACGTAGGTTGCTGTTTGCTTAACTGGTACGTTAATGAGGCTCTTGCTTGTTTGTGCAGTTCATACATTGTACAATAATGATATAGCCAATACTTCATGTAAGTCCCTTAAAGGGTCATTTACATTCAAAAGATCAAATTTTGAGATTTTCTTGATAGCCTAGCTTCGTACGCCACCCTGAACAATCCACGTAACAGTCTACAAAATAATTATCTCCCCTAATTTTTTCGGTGTAATCAAAAACTTTCAGCCGTCGGTTGTAGCAAAGAAATGAAAGTTCAAATGAGGTTTGTCCACAGAGACAAGCATTTTCACAAACGTATACCCCAAACCATACTTCAAGTTCATTCAGTGTCTGGGCATACCAGTTTTCGCTCTACCTCAGCCCTATAAATCGAAGGGCTTTCGTCAAAACACAACCAAAACGACAAATGTACCTGGCTAGTACAAACTTTGCACATGTACTGAGGTCTTAATGGGACCATGCTGATTAGATTATTACAGAGTGAACATCTCTACACGATTCGCCGGTGATTCTGAAAAAAAACTGAAAAGAAGAGATAAATCAGTGCATGTTGAAGAATGGAGTCGATCCTCCGAGGCATGTTGGGGAGGGGGTGGGGAGGGTTGGTGGTGATGGGAGTCTTACTGATACACTGAGCTGCCTCAACTGGCTGGACACCATTCACTATTCAATCCAGACAAACTGGTAGGTAGGCCACATTTCACATCTCCTTGACTGTGATGGAGAAGTTACACAAACAGCTGGGTCCAGTACAAACCCGGACAACGTTAGGAGTGAGTGAGCACAAACCGTTTCCATGCAACCGTACGTTCAGTTAAACTGTGCGGCTACTGTTTTCTGCCATACGGCCACAGTGCCGCACGGTAAGTATAGTTCTCAGTGCTAACATCAACATGGTCACGCGGACAAGACCAGCACAAACTGGATTTATTTCCCCTGCTGTTACTGACGTTACTTACCGTTACAGCCACGGCCAAAGTAAGCAAAAGTCACCAACCATTGACGTAGTGGTAAGAAATGGACCTCTGCAGATTACACCAAGCAAAACAAAACACAATTCTGGCTTCGGAGAACGGGTGCTAGACCGATATCCATTCACCTGCATTAGGCTACATGCCCAGTCAGCTGAACACAGACCCTGCTCTTAGCTTACCAGTCGACCGGAAGCCCCGAAGCAGTACCTAAGCCAATTAATTAATCAAGCGTTTAGTCTAAATACCTACGTATTTGGTCTCAACAGAACCTTGGTACCTACCTTCAATAAGATTTACATTGTGGCTGACCTTTGGTAAGATCCATCACGCAGACGGCGACTGGTTTCCGAAAGATATGCTGTTTCCCTTCATTGTCGCTTTGCAGGTGGTAATAGATCTTTAATGGAAGGGGCCTTGACGGTCTTCCTGGCCAGAGAGCGATTCAAGGGGGATAATCGCAGCGCACGAGCCGTACGGTCAATAATGATTCTAATAATTTAGCTGTGAGAGGCCCTGGAACGAGCTTTAACGGGGTACAGTGAGGTGGGGATGAGCTGGTACTTCGCAGCTGAAGTGCTGGTGTATATCGGTACCTACACTCTGCTTACAAAAACAAACTGGTCTTTGATGTGTGCCGATGTTTGTCGGCGAATCTGCGCAGGGAGGAGCGAAATAATACCAAACATTCCCAGCCTGCCTTGCGGGCGGACTTTAATTCCACATCAAATAAGGCACCATCGAAATAATTGTCTAATAAAATAAAATATTGTTGTTGGCTTGGCAAGTTTGTGGTCTTGTTCTGTACCGTCCTGTGGCATTGTGTGACGGTCTCAGATTACCTTGTAGGCTTGAGCTCGAAGACGGAGCATCAGTTATGCTTTGCGATCAAGAACGGCCCTTTGTTTCATTCAAAACGTTCAAATGGTCCATTTGATCATTAAAAGCGTTTTCGTTAATTTGCGGCTTCAACTAATGAAGAAATCGAAATTATTGATGTTTGTCACAGTGTTAAGGGTTTCAGGACGCGAACAAGTGGAGCAGCAAAGATACGAAAAGGAAATAGCGCCATAGGTGAAGGTCTCAGATTACCTTGTAGGTTTCAGTGCTTGAGCCCGAAGACGGAGCATTCAGCTTTGCGATCAAGAACGGCCCTTTGTTTCATTCAAAACTTTAGACCCGAGAAACAGAATGGTAACGACCATTTCAGTGTCTAAAACGATGTTCTCCACTTTTCCTGTGCTTCCGTCAGTTATTTTGTGAAGATGAATGAAGGAAAAATTAATTAGAATTGAAACCTTCACCTATGGCGCTATTTCCTTTCCGTATACTTGCTGCTCCACTTGTTCGCTTCCTGAAACCTTTAACACAAACATCAATAATTTCGATTTCTTCATTATTTGAAGCCACAAATTAACGAAAACGGTTTTAATGATCAAATGGACCATCACGTCATTCGCAAGAATCATTAAAACCTCCTAAGCGGCACTTCAGTGCTTGGGCGGTGAGTTCGATTCCCGGCTGGGGCCAGATATTTGTGCTGGCCTTTCTTCTCGTTGCCCCGTCTTTGATATCACCCGCACGTGATGGAAAAGGACGTAAAACTCCTAAGCACCCACCCACCCACTCCGTTCCTAAGCGGCACCCAGTTTTTATCCTGTGCCATTACACACCCACCCACTTCAAGTTGTACAGAGCGACATATCGTTTACATCCTTGTCAAACATTGTTCATGGCATGTGCGAGGTTTAGCAATGACAGCGACAATAACGTACTGCATGCTGTCTGTCAGTTCATCGACCAGTCTACAAAGTATCGTTGGACGTTATCCTATGGCGACAGGAAAAAGATCAAACGAGTTCAGTGCGGTCTCCCACACTTCAGAAAGTGTGAGCGGAAATACAGGTCAGCACTGTTTGTGTGTGCCGTCACATCACATTTCACGGTGGCGGGCGTCACGTTCTGTTGAATGCAGCTCACTCGCTGTATGATGAATATGGAATATGGTTCAGATGTCAGTACCATAACGTTCAGTTCACTTCAGTTGAGACAAAACTATGATGTCATGTGGATGAGAGGGCAGAACATGACGTTTGAATCTGACGTTTCTCGCTCGAATTTGTTGAACTAGTGCGACAAGAGAAGCGTGTAGACATTTTGGGCAAACGGTTTGACTATGCTAAGGTTTTGTCAAATCCTTGTGGACGACGCAAACCACTCTCATTCGCCTGTTCTTCCTCAGAGTCCTTATGTACTTCTTCTCCCCCCCCCCCCCCTCTTCCTCCTCTCTCACACCTCCGGCCCCCAATATGATACCAAATATTATGATAACGGGACGATGCTGATTTTCCTGGTAACAGTTACACTAATGGCCCTGACAATGACATCGATGACTCCGGGGGTCATGCAAGATAATTTTGGTGTTTGTAAATATCGCTGAACATCTGACATTTTGGGGACATAGTGCGGAGATCCCTTGGAATACAAGAAAAAAAAAGCACCACCACCAACAGCTCCCCCCCCCACCCCTTCCGAAAAAAATACCCCCCCCCCCTCGAAAAAAAAAAAGAAAAGAAAAAAAGAAAGAAAGAGAAAACCCAACAAAATGAAAACAACAACAACAACCCCCCCCCCCCAAAAAAAAAAAAAAAAAAAAAAACCTTAAAAAACCCAAACCCTCAAAAGAAAACAACACAAAACACCACCACCACCACCACCACCACAAAAAAGCAGTTAACAGTTCACATCAGCCACTGAATACGACTGACTTTAGAAACAAATTACATGCTAGTTTTAAAACGCTGTGAAAGCGCGTGAAAAGGTTTAATTGTTCCTGCATTGTTCCGTAAAAGCGTTCTCATGTGCAACACCTGCAGCAACATTATACAGCCATTATACAGACCGATGAACTGAAGAGGCATCTGTGAGTGAGTCAGTTTATGTATCAGGTGTGAATTGTGCGCTTTCAAAGTTTCCACATCTGCTTCCAGAAATCGTGCGCAATTCATAACACGTTTTGAGAGGAAGATATTTCCTCTACAGTGTTGTACATATCACGTTGCTTTAAAACCCACTGGTTTCGATGTAGGTATGGCTGCCATGGACACTTGGATGGCTGCCATTCAAACTTCACCAGTACCCATGATAATATTGTATACTGTAAATAATTATTGCACTCTTCGTTGATTGGTATGTTCCTTAAGGTCCTTTTCGGCCGCGCTTAAGGGGCAACGAAGAAAAAGCCCCATTTCTTATATTTTTTTCAATCTTTCAATCAAGTTTTGGTTCCTGGCCGGAATTGGAACCCACAATCCGAGTACTTATTCCTTTTTTTTTCCCTTTTTTTTTTCTTCTTTTTTTTTTTTAAAATCCCGCCTCCCGCCTACGGTGTACAGGCCAACTACACACAAACCTAAATTAACGATTAAAAAAATACTACCGGCTGTTACCGGTATGGCACAGTTTCAGTGTAACTTTGGTCAATGTGACACGTCTAGCTAGCAGCACTCAGGGTAGTTTACTAGGGCACCTTTCATTTACTGCTTTACTCGTCGCTTGATTCTAGTCGACACACTCGTTTCTGGCCATCAGAGCGGATACTGGAGAGTGCGCCCACTTAAACGGTTGAAAAGACCAAACTCCGGATGTTTCAGCTTTTGTTGCAACAGCTCGTTGTTTAAACAAACTTCAGCAAAATGACCGTATTACCGTTATCAGTAAAACCACACGGGAACCCGACACCCCATCGCTTAAATTAAGTAGCCTAAACCGGAAGCCAGGGTTTTCAACGGAACCAGTGAAGCTTGCTGGTCTAGTAGAGTGGCACAATTAAACGGTTGTATCAATAGCCAAGGAAAGAAAACTCGCACAGGTTTCAGGCTGATCTCCCTTGTGTGACTTGATTTGCTGAGTACGTGTCGAGATTTGTGTGGGAGCAGAGGTGATCAGATGTTGGACTCTTGCGGACATTGTCAGTGTGTGTGTGTGTGTGTGTGTGTGTGTGTGTGTGTGTGTGTGTGTGTGTGTGGATACTGCATGGACGTTTTCCTGTAATCTGTTCAGGGCGAACTCAGCTCCGAGTCAATGACAGGTTCAGTTGTCCGCTGGTCTTGCATCTAGTGCGGCGTAGGTATTGTCAGTGAGTTCAACTGAGTTCAACCCCGAGCCCACGCGGAAGTTCAACAAAAATGAAGAGAAAAAAGTGCTCTTGACTTTGCCGGTTACCTCTGGTTGTGTGAACTGGGCTTGTCTGTGTTCAATCAAATTTGTGGCCGACCTGTCAAACTGTCTGAATCACGAATGGTTACTAGAGTGTTTCAATATACAACATCAGCAACAACAACATCAACAACAACAAATCGTTAATAAATTTAAGCCTTTGAATTTACCGGAACAACAAAACAACAACAACAACAAACAACCAACCAACAAACCAACCAACCCCTACTGCCATGTGAACAAATCAGTACTTGGTCCATCACAAGAAGCAGCACTTATACCTGCCACTGCTGCCAGCTACAGTGTGTTTTAATAATGATAATCATGAGGATCAGAGCTGATATCCGAAAGACTGAACTACCCCACCCCTTCCACTGCCACCATGAAGTGGACACGAATCTGTGGAAGCCCCTGGGGTAGGGGGGACGGAGGACACGCCCAATTACACACAGACCTTAGTGGCGTGCTCATCGACCCTCCGAGTATCGGTATCGGTGCTCACAGTCGGAGTTCAACTCCTGCCCCCCAAACAATCTGCGTTGAGCTGTTAGCACAACATTTGGACGCCGTGTTTTGTTGATACACGGGCCAACTCATGAGCGATTACCTCCCGCTTTTATTGGCGAGAACAGGAGCGAGAGGGCAGCACTATAGGGCTGATGGCGGCGAGATCGAGAGGTGTGCTTAAACCTCATAACAAATAAATACTTCCGCTGCCAATTAGCGAAACAAGCTTTGGCACGAACTACGAACAGATAAGGACTTGTGATATGTTGGTCCTTCAAATGTCGTTTGAGAAGCGTTCCTGAATTCGTTCATTCCGCCGGTATCCAGACATAGGACTCAAACCTAATGTCAGTTTGTGAAAGTACTGAGGAACTTAATCTAAATTCTCTGTTTACTGAAGGGCAATATTTTTATGCTCACAGATCGTTCTGAGCTGTTTTCGTAGTGTCTAGAGTCACACCTAGTACTTAGACACCTGCACAGTGACAGCATCATTCTCAAATGCTGGCACTGTGCCAGTAGAAGCGTACTCATTGACACGAATAATGCACTGCGCGAGATTGTCCTATACAACAGTCGTAGAATTTAAATGTTCGACCGCTGGCGCAAAGTGCAAACAACATTGTGTCGCATTAAGTACTCTACTTATCATCAAGATAGAGTATTTCGAGCCTACAGGTACACTCACAAGCGAAACTGTTCCAAAACGTAAGCTGGCTTGGTAAACATGGAAATAGTCGGATTAAAGGCTTCTTAAACAAGACTTCAAAGAAATTCTGAATGAACACATTTGGGGAAATAATTACCACCACCACCACCGCGACTCAACAACTACCCTTGGCTCCGCCTTCGCTACTAACACCCACCACCACCACACCACCACTAGAAAATACTGCACCAACAACTACAATCACAGCCACAACACGACAACCACAATGATCACCACAACCCTAAGTTCAGCTTCACGTGACATGCTGAGAGTATTTCTTCAGCGCGAGATTTTGATCACCATCATTGTACAGGGCCAGCCAGCCAGATTGTCCTCCAGTTGATCGCAGCATAAACAGCCGGCAGACACGGTGCTCAAGTGACCAAGGACAGCAGTGTGGAGTGTGCTGCCGTCACATTGAAAAGGGTCCAATGCGCCCCTCAAAACTATGGTGCTTAGGTCCTTTTTGCAGATGACGGTAGGCGGGTTCTTGAGTAGCCGCGTGTTACCCGAACAAGGGGCGGGGATGAAAGGGCAGGCTGACCATTGCCCTGTGTCACTCGGCGGGTGTGTATTTGATACGGTTGTTGGAACTCCAGTGCTGGTAAAAGTCCCCCCCCCCCCAACTCCTTCCTCACCCCGCATTTTCCGATTCATTGACCTCAGCATTCTACGTCGCCCTTCCAACCAACACCTGGTCAAGTTTCACTGAATAGTATGTGGCTTGGGTTGATGAGACTGAATGCATGCATTTTTGTTTTTGTTTGTTTGTTTGTTTGTGTTTTTTTTTTGTTTTTTTTTTGTGCGTGTGTGTGTGTGTGTGTGTGTGTGTGTGTGTGTGTGTGTGTGTGTGTGTGTGTGTGTGTGTGTGTGTGTGTGTGTGTGTGTGTGGAGGAGGGGGGGAGGGGAGTATATTTTCACGCTGTCATTAATTTCACGAATATAATTCATGACCAGAATGGCCAGATGACAGAAATATTTTCTTTAAATAGCACAATTAGCAGGCGAATTAACTGATAGATTGCTTGATTCAGTCAGTGAGTGAGTAGGCGATTGAGTCAGTAACTGGTTCGTCCTGACCCAGAATCTTTAATGTCCTCACATTCAAATAATGTCACTTTCACCTTGTAACATCAATTTCCTCTAACATTTCCTTTCTGTCTTTTTTATATCAACTTTTCCCATTTTTCTCCCTAAACTCATCCCATTGTGTCAACGACTGTTAAAGACAATTGTTTCACCTCACCATCCGGGCACAACCTTTCTACAGCTACAGCAGCCGTCGTTTTGTCAGACGTCATGAACTAATCCCCAGTGTTTCTCCCTGTCGTCCATCCTCCCCCCTTTGTTTGTGAAGTTTGATTCACTCACAACTCCGCTTTCGCCCTGTGCCACTCTAAGGCCGCGTGTCCCCATCACCGTGGCGGGAAGGCCGAGGAAATGGCGGAGGATTAGAAAGAGATATGTTGTGGTCGTGTTGTGGATTTTTTTTTTTTTTTTGAGGACGGGACAACATTCATTGTACGCTGAGCACCTTCTGGCTGTCGGTGTCCTGCGGCTTGTTTGTGACAGTTTACGAGAGTGGCGTCCGTATTGTGGCGGAAATTTTTATTGCAGTGGTTAAATGTAAATTGTAACCAAGCGATCACCAAGCAATTACTCCCCCCCTCCCCCCCCCCCAAACCAAACCACCATCACCACCACCCCTGAAAAGCAAATAAAATAAACCAAAATTAAATAAAGAAAATTATCCCAAACAAACAAACAAACAAACAAACAAACAAACAAACAAACAAACAGTACTCTGTTCCTCTTTCCCAATTGATCGTGTCGACCCTCTCCAAGGTTGAAAAAAAGGAAGAAAAGCTAGCATCAGACACACAAGTATGGTGTGCCTGCTTCCCCTGACTCCTTTCTCTCTCAGCAGGGCAACTAGCAACTTCAAAAATACGTGCATTGCATTCGAAGAAAAAACAGTTCTTAAAGTTCATGCCGACTAAACTACCGACCTCATTGCTTTGAATGGTGAAACTGAAGGTAACTCTACTCTTCTGAGACAACTAACACAATATGAATACAAGATCTCTACTCTTCTGAGACAACTAACACAACATGAATACAAGATCTCTACTCTTCTGAGACAACCAACACAATATGAATACAAAATCTCTACTCTTCTGAGACAACTAAACACAATATGAATACAAGATCTCTACTCTTCTGAGACAACTAACACAACATGAATACAAGATCTCTACTCTTCTGAGACAACCAACACAATATGAATACAAGATCTCTACTCTTCTGAGACAACTAACACAATATGAATACAAGATCTCTACTCTTCTGAGACCACTAAACACAATATGAATACAAGATCTCTACACTTCTGAGACAACTAAACACAAAATGAATACAAAATCTCTACTCTTCTGAGACCACTAAACACAGTATGAATACAAGATCTCTACACTTCTGAGACCACTAAACACAATATGAATACAAAATCTCTACTCTTCTGAGACAACTAACACAATATGACTATCACGCAAACATATTTCTCGCACCACTCCCGTGTGCACCCATAATCATTCTGATTTATCAGATACACACGGCACAGATGCAAAAGTATACATTCAGTCTCAGGGCAATGGTTTTTACAGTTCTCCATCGTCCAATGAGCATCATCATCATCATTAGCTTGCTTTACGTCCTATGGCTTTTGGCCCTTAAGGACAAGTTGTTCCTGGCGTGTGTCTTTGGCTGCTTGGCTAGGCGAGTGTCTTTGGGTCCAATGAGGAAAGAGCCCAGGTGCTTTATCCAACCCATTTCGCTTAGGCCCTTGTGTCAAATGGCGGAAGGTTCTCCATCGTGGGGTATAAAATCCGTGCAGCAGGCCTGGTACAGAAACGGCGAATAATAAACCTATTAGAAATAAATGACAGCTTTAGGAAAAACACAGCGTTGTCTGGTGCTGCACAATGGGTGTTTTATTCGAAAGATGGGAGCGCCACCTGTTGCCAGCCACAAATGAAACAGCGGCAGTTACAGCAAACGCCAAGCGTCGCACTGGCTACAGTCTGTCTGTGTCTCTCTGTGTGTCTCTCTCTCTCTCTGTGTCTCTCTCTCTCTGTGTCTCTCTCTGTGTCTCTGACTCTGTGTCTGTATGCCTCAGTGCCTCTGTGTCTTTCTGCCTGTTTGCCTGCTTCCCTGCCTGCCTGTTTCCCAACCGGCCTGTCTGTCTGTCTCTGTCTCTCTCGTGTTGTGATGGTGGATGAGAAGACGACATATCGAAAATTGTTGCCAGATGGCGGCAGCTTTGATTCAGGAAATCTTTTCTCACCACGGTTTTGTTTGGAATAGTGTGATTGCTCAAGCGTGAATATTTGTTTGCTTGTGTGTGTGTGTGTGTGTGTGTGTGTGTGTGTGTGTGTATCTTGTCGCGTGATCTGTGTCTTCTAGCTAAACCGCACACACGCACACACACAGCACGCACACACACACACACACACACACACACACACACACACACACACACACACACACACACACACACACGCGCGCGCGCGCGCGTACGCATGCACGTACACAAAGGGAAAACGCAAGTTTACATTCGTTTTATTATGGCAAACGCCATTATTAATTTATTGCAGGTCTTTGGATTAAAACAAGTTTTTCACAAGAACAATTTCTCAGAGAGAGAGAGGGAGAGGGAGGGTGAGAAGAAGAGAGAGAGAGAGGGGGGGGGGGGGGGGCGAGAGAGAGAGAGAGAGAGAGAGAGAGAGAGAGAGAGAGAGAGAGAGAGAGAGAGAGAGAGATTTCAAATAGTAACTTTATGTACAACGTAAAAATAAGTTGTTAAATGCGAGTCGACGGTATTCAGTAACCTCTATTTCAACAAAACACGATGCACGTGAAAACACCAAGTTATGTCGGTTGCAGAACGTGCAAATAAATTTGGAATGACAACAGTGGAATGACTTTTGTTTTGGAAATATTTCAAAGATGCAGCGTCAAACCCGCTGCAAAATACCAATGCACAATTACCTACACGTGTACACAACCATTTTTAGGCAGAGCTTACAATTCTGGCGGTTCACTCACTTATTTTACACACACACACACACACACACACACACACACACACACACACACACACACACACAAGCGCACGCCGATACAGGAGATCCTCATGAATGGAAAACAAAAAAAATACTTGGAATAAATACAAATCTATCAACAGATCAGTTAAAATCATCCCGTTTCCGTCCCGAAAGGGTGAACTTAACATAGGATGGCATCAAACAACCTTTTCCTGCAGCCTACAAGCACTGAGTGGAGTTAGCCACTGCTGAATAAAATAGAAGATGGGATACAGCTGCACACAAAAAGTCAAAGTGGCAATGCCACGTATGATTTCGTTACTTTTGCAATGTAATGTAGATCTCCCATTCCTCTGGAAACAATAATAGCAAAATGCAAAATGTCAAAGTGGCAATGCCACGTATGATTTCGTTACTTTTGCAATGTAATGTAGATCTCCCATTCCTCTGGAAACAATAATAGCAAAATGCAAAATGTCAAAGTGGCAATGCCACGTATGATTTCGTTACTTTTGCAATGTAATGTAGATCTCCCATTCCTCTGGAAACAATAATAGCAAAATGCAAAATGTCAAAGTGGCAATGCCACGTATGATTTCGTTACTTTTGCAATGTAATGTAGATCTCCCATTCCTCTGGAAACAATAATAGCAAAATGTCAAAGTGGCAATGCCACGTATGATTTCGTTACTTTTGCAATGTAATGTAGATCTCCCATTCCTCTGGAAACAATAATAGCAAAATGTCAAAGTGGCAATGCCACGTATGATTTCGTTACTTTTGCAATGTAATGTAGATCTCCCATTCCTCTGGAAACAATAATAGCAAAATGTCAAAGTGGCAATGCCACGTATGATTTCGTTACTTTTGCAATGTAATGTAGATCTCCCATTCCTCTGGAAACAATAATAGCAAAATGTCAAAGTGGCAATGCCACGTATGATTTCGTTACTTTTGCAATGTAATGTAGATCTCCCATTCCTCTGGAAACAATAATAGCAAAATGTCAAAGTGGCAATGCCACGTATGATTTCGTTACTTTTGCAATGTAATGTAGATCTCCCATTCCTCTGGAAACAATAATAGCAAAATGTCAAAGTGGCAATGCCACGTATGATTTCGTTACTTTTGCAATGTAATGTAGATCTCCCATTCCTCTGGAAACAATAACAGCAAAATGCAAAAGAAAAATCGCAAAAATGGCTTAGCCACTATTTTCGCAACTCAGATTATGTAGTATGATAAGTGATGTATATTTTCATATTCACCTCTTCCTTCAACAACCAGTGCCAGCCAGTCTGCGTCCTGAAGAATTAGCCGTTTTGGAAGTTTCGTGAATTTACCGTTAAACGGTAGAAGAGCCTAAGAGCCTATCAAACCAATGGCGCTTAGGACTCTTTACCCAATGACGGAAAAATATTTACAAGCAGCTCCTACAAAGAAAGAAAAACAAATCTGATCCACATGGCCAGATTCTAAGTAAGTCTTGTCTCTGATTCGCCCAGTACACTATATACATCGGTTAGTTAACCAATGAATGTATTCAGTCACTAAGGGTTGTCCTCTGTTTTTTTTTCATTTTTTTTTTTATCCTCCTTTCGACAACTCATTCCTTGCAACTCTGCCACTTTATCGGACGAATTTTGAACAACCATTCTTGCGGTGCGGTGAGAAGGATGCTCTCACAAACATTAGTCTTACAGTCAAGTTGCAGCTCCAAGGAACTGAAATGTCTTACTTGGGTGAAAACACAGTTGACACACAACTCACGAATGCACCTCCTCTGTCTTACGACAAGGGTGGGTGGGTGTCTGGGGGTTTAACGTCCTTTTCTGCCACATATGGGTGATATCAAAGACGGGGCAACGAGAAAAAAGGCCAGCACAAATCTGGCCCAAGCCGGAATTCGAACTCACGACCCGAGCATTGAAAGTCCAGCGCTCTACCACTCGGCTGTCCCGACTGCCCCTGTCTTACGACAACCCTGGCAAATTGAACAAAGTTCTCTCCAAGCGTCGATTTTTTCCCCATCGATAAATGCATGTACTGTGAGCGGAATGAGCTATGTTTAAACGCTTGAACACTTGACTTCGACCACAGGTAGAACTTTGAGTATTAAACCCTGGCAGTGCTGAGCCCGGGATATTCCGGGCTACCTCTATGGCTTTTTCAGCACAAGACAAACGAATTCAGCAAGGTCAGGGATAAAATGTGTCCATGGTGTGGCTTCAGTGATAGGGCGTGTAGTCAGCAACAGAGCTTCATGGAAAGCATACTGGGAAATTTTGACCCTGCAGTTACTTCAAGCTCTGTTTTCTAGCTGTATTGCATTTGCAGAAGAACCTGTCATTACTTTTTCTGTTGCAGTGTACAAAATTCATTCCTGATCAGTGCAGACGCGTAGAATACTTTCCTCATCAATTTTGTGGAGACACTATATCGTCTGAAAGAGATTCTCACAACCATGTCAAGATACAGTGATCTCTTCATCAGAGTCCACATCACTTGTGCTCGTGTTGTGCTGCAATTGCGACGTCAGCAGATGATGCTGACCCACGTGACTGTGGCTGACGGGCGATGACGGATGACTGGAAGCAGGACTCGCAGCGGGGGACCACTCTGTTTCCATGACGCGAGTTTCCTCCCCTCCGTTTTTGTGGCGCTCGATGCTGTCCTCTTCATCTTCATCGTCCATATCGTCCTTGACCTCTTCGCCCTCCCTGACGTCACTGAGGTCAGGGTTGGGGTTGCCTTTGTTCGGGAGAGTGGCTTCCCTTGATCCTCCACTTGACAAGAGCTCTCTTTCCTTGGAGTTGCGCCATTTCATCCGTCGATTTTGGAACCAGATTTTCACCTGAAATGAGCGATTATGCAAATTTTAAATAGGATAATATGAATTTTTAATGATTTTTCAGAGTATGTGACAATGAAGACAGAGAGTATACTATCTCCCTTCGGATCGTCGATTGTATTTTTTTTTTCCTACCCAAAAAATGAGTTTTGCAAATGGGTGCTCGGTTTACTGATAAATAAAACATGGTTTGCCCAAACCAGAAAACCCTTATACAGCCATACTCTTTCCTAAGCAACATTTCATACGTGTACAAACATACAAAGTACACTTCTTTTATCAGAGACTCAGTACAACACATTTCGGAAACAAATCATTTACGGGACAAACAACAACAACAACAACAATAACACCGTCACACACACACACACACACACACACACACACACACACACACACACACACACACACACACACACACACACACACCCCAAAAACAACACTTCACACAAACACGCACCATGCGCCCCAAACCGCTCTCTCCCCGAACGGCCAACATTAATCTCTCCCACTCATCAGTGAAGGCTGATTTAGCACAGAAACACACGGCGCACACAGACATCGAACCGCTTCTAAACTCAGCCCACTATAGGCGTGTTGCTGGTAAAACAAAGACCATCCCCGGGCTGTAAATAAGCTGCATATGGCGGCTGGCAGCGAGAATTATGCTATCGCTGTATCGGATTGGCGCAATAAAACTGACAAGTAATCTTATCGCCGCAAACATGGGCAACATATGTGAAACATCACTAATGGGTTTCGCTTTTTTTTTCTTTTTTTTTTTAAATTTCTCTTTCGATGGTCGCTGGATACAGTAACTGAGTTAACTCGCATTTCCACCTGCGTGAGAGATTGATTCCTGTTGTGTGTAAGGGCGAGGGGAATCAGTTTTACCCATCGGGTGCAGTGACGGAGTGCGTGCATGCGCGCGCGCGCGCGCGCGCGCGCGCGTGTGTGTGTGTGTGTGTGTGTGTGTGTGTGTGTGTGTGTGTGTGTGTGTGTGTGTGTGTGTGAGAGAGAGAGAGAGAGAGAGAGAGAGAGAGAGAGAGGGAGACAGGGAGACAGTGTTTACGTGTGTGTGTGTGTGTGTGTGTGTGTGTGTGTGTGTGTGTGTGTGTGTGTGTGTGTGTGTGTGTGTGTGTGTGTGTGTGTGGTGTCTAGATTTTACTGTTAAATGGTTGTGTCTGCCGTTTGACTTTGAATTACTCAAAACAAAGGCTGTGAACTGCGACACCTTGAAAAGTACACCGCTAATTAAAGCCAATAGCTCGCCCCACTGTAAAACGTAAAGTATAAATTTTGATTTACATATCCCCCCCCCCATTCCCCCCTCCCCCCCCCCCCATCCCAGCTTTGGTAATGTAGAATGGAAATACAACACTGGCCCTAAACATTCGAAAAACCTCTTCCATTAGCACTGCTTAGATTTTCCCCGCTGCTAAACTGCACACAACGGTGAACAGCAGCATTAAATTGATATTAGCAACTTCACTTCAAATGCACCCGCTAATGGCTTCCGAATTTTATAGGTGATACTCATTTCTATGGAGCGTATGGGCCGTAATTTGAATACAATAAAATCACAGCTTGTTTTTCAGCAGTCACGGGCCACCATCAGGTAGAATGTATATGGCAAGCAATTCTGTCACGGGGAGTACTCACGATGGCGGGTGTTTTCCTGGTGGTGCTTCGTTTTGACGGCATTTGCTGGTGTAAGGACTCACATTGCGCGTGGGGTCAAGTGCAGCGTTTGTTGGGCTGTTTTGCCAACGTGCTAGTTTGTAGTGATTACAGTTGTCACGACAAAAGCGTGATTTTTGTACTCATTTGGTAAGGCATTGTGCATGCCCGGCGGTAGCAGGTGGAGGCAAGCTGCCAGTGAAGCTGGGTCTTTTTGCGCACAAGAGAGGCAAAGTTGACGTGAGTGGATTTGGGTGAAGTGGCATTCTGGCCTAAACAGAAAGTAGACTAGCATTACTCCAGGCCTGAGCGGAAAGGAGACATTCAATGTTTTTTTTTTTTTTTTTTTTTAAGCTCCTGTCAGGTGCGTGCCCTTGAATGGTCTGTGAATGGTTATTTTTGTTGCAAGATTGAAGCATTTTTGGGGGGGGGGGGGGGTGACTGTGATGCCTGAGGCTATTAGGGAATATATAGGCATTTTCTGGCATTTGCATTCTTTGGCCAGCTCTCAGGTAAAGTCACGTGTTTGAAATGTGAGCATACACGCCTATTTACACTGTATAGAACTGTAACAGCAAACGCCGTTTTCTGGTTGATAAACGACAGCCGCTTATTTTTCACACAGACCAACCGAAACTTAAGAGGCGTTTCCGGTGCTGTTGACATCTCGAAAACGAAGCAGCAACCAGGAAACATCCGCCATCAGGACTACTCCCCGTGACAAAACTGCTTGCCACATACATTCTGTATTTGGTATTCTAATGACTGTGCACATGTGAGTTTGAATCCAGAAGCGGCTGTGTACAGTCACCTGGTGTTGGGCAGAGTTGGTGGCAATAGACCACGTGTTACAGCGGATGTGATTACATTTCATGGTCTGTTGAAGCACTGCTAGGCTTCACACACACACACACACACACACACACACACACACACACACACACACACACACACACACACGCAAGCAAGCAAGCACGCAAGCAAGCAAGCAAGCAAGCACGCACGCACGCACGCACGCACGCACGCACGCACGCACGCACGCACACACACACACACACACACACACACACACACACACATGTACGCGTACGTTCGTACAATGACCGAGACAGAGAAGGGCAAACAGAAAAACAAACAGACAGCGAAACGAACAGACAGACAGACAAACCGGCATAGAAAGAGAAAGAGAAAGAGAGACAAACAGAGAAACAGAAAGAAGAAATAGAAAGACAAACAAACGAAGAAAGAGAAAGAGAAAGACAGAAACAGACAGACACACAAAGAGAGACAGGGTGGGTGAATGGGTGGGTGGGTGTTTGGGAGTTTAACATCCTTTTCCACCACGTATGGTTGATATCAAAGACGGGGCAACGAGAAAAAGACCAGCACAAATATTTGGCCCCAGCCGCAGACAGAAACTGACAGAGAGAACAGACAGACAGCGACGGAACGAGGCCCTCATGGCAGGTTCGCGGTTTTCATTACTTTAAATTAACTGACAAAACGGTAACTTATCCAAAGCAATAAAATTCTCAGACAAGCAGCGCTCACACAATGAAGCCAGCGAACGATCACACTGGATCAATTGACAGCAACAACATTGGGCCACGTTACACAACAGTTGCTTCAATGCCTCCGATAAATTATTGTTCGTGTCTGGCAGTCATATTACACTCGCAACGGGCACAATCAATGGGGTGTCAAATAAGCGGAGTTAAACGGTGTTGTTGAAAAATCAACTGCGGCTCGAAATAAAAACAAAACATCCTTTATTGCCTTTGTAGCCTAGCGCGAAGACAGAACAACAGCTATTAAATACAATTTGACAGTTGTGAAACTGGGAATAGGCGGGCCGGCCTGTGCATGGGGTTAATCACCGTTGTCTGCCGTGTAAATATTTACCTGTTCTCGCCTGATCTGTCAATGTTTAGGCGAAACACATCTATTTTGAAGTTTTTACAACCTGTTACTGATACTATGTGCGTGTTTCTGATATTTCAAATATTAACCCTGTGCTCCGGCCCATTTTCGAGAAATTGCGAAATTTGAGCGTGTTGTTTGTGAGCAGGAAAAACGGTAGTGAATTAGTCTGTGGGTCAGCTAATTAATCAAAGAATCAACCAGTCATCAAACGAGTCGACTATTTCACTGGCTAGCCAACCTGTCACACCGCTATTGTGTCAGGTAATATAACCAACTAGCCAGCTAGCCAACCAAGGAACCAACTGAATCGTAGCATCACCGGCAATGCAAAATAAGAAGTACACATGAAACAGTGGTTCTTGAGCGCACAGAAGGCATCCACCATCAGCAAAGAAATACTGTACTCCACTAAAGAAAGAAAGAAAGAAAGAAAGAAAGAAGTGACAAAAGCTTAGTTCACGTACGGAAACTTCAGTTTTCGACTGCTGATCCCCCCCCCCCCCCCAACACACACACACACACACACACACACACACACACACACACACACACACACACTTCTGCCCCGCTACCCTCCAAAAACAAACAAACAAACAAACAAACAACAAAAAAACCCAATCAGTCACAAAAACCAACAACAACAACAACAAACACAACAGAAGAAACCAAACAAAACAGAACAAAACAGAACAGAACAGAACAGATCAGAAAAAAACAAACAAAACAAAACAAACAAAAAACAAAACAACAACAACAACACCAACACCCCCCCCCCAAAAAAAAAAAACAAAACAAACAAAAAAACAACAACAAAACAAAACAAAACAACAAAAAACCAACAACAGGCTAACTAAAATCCCGATTCAAACACCAACCTGCGAGTCTTTGAGTCCGAGCTTGGCGGCCAGTTTCTTTCTGTCAGGCTTGCTGATGTATTTCTGTCTCTGGAACATTTTCTCCAGACCTTTCCGCTGAGCGTCCGAGAACACCGCACGCCGCAGCATTCCTCGTCTCGGTTTGCCACGCATAGTCGAGAGAAAGGTGAACGGGTTGGGCATCGGCAAGAGGTGAGATGCTGCAAGTGAAGGAAACAGACAAATAGGAGATGAGCGATTGGTCGAGAGAAATCCGCTCGATGAAACGACACTAAAGCAGTACAAGGTCTGCCGTCAACTGGTAGTGCTTATCAAACGGTCTTTCAGCAAATGACGGCAGAAGTGATATCCTTAATTCAGCTAGTTTCTTACTGGCACATTGACCGTTCTGGGACTGGAGAGAGAGAGAGAGAGAAGGGGGGGGGGGGGTGAGAGAAAGGGAGGTGGGGGGGGGGATGGAAGGGAGCAGGGGGGGGGGGGGATGAGAGAGAGAGAGAGAGAGAGAGAGAGAGGGGGGGGGGGCTAGGAGAGGATGATTATAAAAATACCCGCGAACTGAGGCAAACATAAAACAATCGCATTCACGTCAGTGACCACACAGTAATCAAAGCTCCCAGTTTAGCATATCTCTTTGGACGGTGGGGATCACTGCCAATAGTGTGAATGACCGCTAAAGTCAGATATAAAACAGGACCAAAATAAAGTCACACATGTACCATGCCTGACTCAGCCGGACTGCATGGTTTGTCCGATGTACATGTAATGGCGGAAATGTTAATCATTCCCGTGAGTAACTTTCCATGGAGCAGCTCGTGGGGAGAGAGAGAGAGAGAGAGAGAGAGAGAGAGAGAGAGAGAGAGAGAGAGAGAGAGAGAGAGTTAAACATTATGGGATATTACACGAATGGCCGGAGATAACCTCGGGAGCCAAACTCACCAGCGCCCCCCCCCCCCCCCCCCCCGGTCATCCCCATCACACTTGTCCCCCAATCAACTATTGTTTGTGACTGCGAGCTCATTCACTCTATAGTAACAGTACCGGCAAGAATAGGCCTAAAGTACTTTCGATTTTTATTTTTTAACTTCTTTCTTGCTTTATTTTTTTGTTTTGTTTGTTTCATAGTTGTAAATACGATAGTTTCCCAAGCAATCATATACGAGTATACGCGTTTAACAAAGCGAGTGTGAATTTTCTAGGGAGAATGATTCAACTTCAGCAAAAAAAAATAAAAAAAATCATATAATTATGATATATTTCTTGACTTTTTTAGGGAAGGGAAGCAGCTGAGTTGGCACGGGAACTAAAAAAATGTTTAAAGCAAAAAAAAAAAAAAAAAAAGCAAACGCGACAGTACAGTACTAAACCATATTCCCATTTCTAATTTTTTGTTGTTGCCAATTTTGCTATTTCTTTCGCTGTCCCCTCACGCCAACTCCCCACCAGTCATCATGTATGTCTCATCATTAAGTCCTGCTTTTTATCACCTTTGCTCTCAGCAACTGAACGACACTACTGGTCAGTTAAAAAAAAAATCATTTACACCACTGTACATCTGTAGTTAGAACGGGAAAATGATGCGTTGCATCGATCTTTCTTTATGTGTCTGCTAAATTGAACGCTCATGCAGGTCATCCCAGTTTCACGTTCTTGTTTTGGTGGATTGTTTTGAAACAAAACAATTGCAAGCAGACGCCAGCCCCGCTTGAAATGTGTATCGTAATAACATCAGTGAATGAGACACCTGGACAAAAATTGCAACAGTGCACAAAAACAACAACAAGAAACTCATAACAGTACGTATTGTTCCAGGTTTTGGGAAAAAAAATCAAACGATATTTTAGTAAAAGCACATGAAGATACCTTCTTCATTTAATTATCTGTCAAACAAAATTGTTATTTTATTACGCCACCTGTCGAGCCGCTGTGGTTGATATTACAATAAACAGTTAAAGGGTTGTTTTGAATTGTGTACATGTACTTCCATTTGTCAGTTCATGGACATTAATTATTTTTCTCTTCTTTCGGCTGATCAAAACTCAAATAACATGCTTTTGAATTTTAAAAAATGAACACTTGAAAAATCATTTACTTTTGCGGTCATTGACATTGCTGGTCATTTACTTAGCTAATGGAAACTAAATGTTGTGCTGTTGTGCAGTCATGATCCAATTTCATCACACACAAAAATATAAGTAAGAAAAAGGTTGCATCTTGATGCGATATTGATGCTACAATTTCCCTGAAAAGCCCAACCAACCAACCAACCAATAACAATATAACCCAACACACCCACACTCACACCCCCACACATAATCTATTCGTAATCAGACAGACGAGTATCTACGTAGAGTTTTCACAATGAGGTGCCCCCCATTACGGAAAGTACACCACACGAGTTTGTTGATTTCGACCGAAAAGCTGAGACTTTTAACTGTGCACTTTTTATAGGTACACCCATAATTAATTAACGTGTGATTGTTATGGGTAAACTGTTAAACCACGCGTGGGGAATTACGGATTTTTAAACCATGACCTGTAATAGTGGTAGAGTAATTAGAGTGGTATAAAAGGAATTAAATCAGAGACAAATGTCCAGCTTGCAAAATCCATTTCACAGATCCCGTCCCCCCCCCCCCCCTCCCCCTCACCTCCACTTCATGCCTCTAGCAGTACTAGGCGCAACCTAACCTAAACACAATTTCCCGTAACTCTTTCTTGTCAGGAAGAGTTGCATCCCTTGTTGGTCCATGCTACTCTAGGGCACTCATCTCCTATTTGTGACGCCAGCTGGGGCATAACTGACCATCTAGTGACCATCGTATCCACAAGACACAAAGGCCTGTCAAACGAATGACCGGTCCTACCCAGTCAATGGCCAACAGGCTGATCGCGATACCGGACTGTAGCAATGGTCAATGACCACTCTGATTAACTCAGCGTCCAGTGACCACCTCGATATGGTCATGGGCCCCACAATGGGTCGCGGTCATGGTTTCTTTTCTCGCTTGAATTCTGCCCGTGCATTGCCCGTGAGCGGTGATACGCACTGAAGCATTCAGCGGTCTTCTAAACCAGCAGAACATCGTGCTTGAACGCGTGCAATCAGAGAGTGAAATCTAACGTAACCCAGTTCCAGCATGAAATACTTTGGTTACATCTTGGCACGCCTACTCTGATTGGCCAAATCACGGGGTTACAAATCGTCTTTAGCTAACCCTCAAGGACACTGCCGAAGATACAAGGGTGCACTGAGAACTGTTTGCTCGGGAGGTGACGAAGAAAAGTTCCATGAGCCGTTAAATGTCGTTGCACCTGCCAAACTGTGTGTGTGTGTGTGTGTGTGTGTGTGTGTGTGTGTGTGTGTGTGTGTGTGTGTGTGTGTGTGTGTGTGTACGCGCGCGCGCGCGCACGCGCGCTTTAAGCGCAGCGAGTCCTTAGTCCTTGGAAAGCTGCGCCTTATAAAAACTTATGCATTATTACTATTATTACACCATGGCCACCGGACTACAAAACCCTACACCAGAAAACCATCCTATAATATGTTTTGTTCGCATTTTTTAGAATGTAACAGTTCAAACGTAGACTAAATATAATTATACTTTTCTTTTCCTTACCGAGTCAGTGCAGATATGAAGGCGCTCGACGATACTTTCTGTTAGCAGCAAGAACAAGGATTTAGTTTGCGACTAGCAAGTGTATACCAGATGCTTTATTAAAAATGAGGATACACTTCACTGCGTCACGTGCCTACATAATCGCGTCATTTATTGAAGCTTGGGCAGGAGTCAGGCGTAAAAAGAAACCATGGGGGCCGCTGTCCTGTTCGGTCAACCAGCGACGACTGACGCCAGTTTGGATGGGGAGATAAGAGGATGTTCACTGGACCGTGTTAATCACTGGGTGATTATTGATCAGGTTTGCCCCATTTGTTGATTATTATCTACCCATAAACTCACGTGTAAGATCAAAAAGAGAGCCAGGGTGAAGTGGAGAAGCTACGTACACCCAGGTTATAGGGGCAACACGCTACCATGCTTCCAAAACAAAGGGAAGCAATTCCTACTAACTTGCAGAGTTTGGAACGGCGTGGTTGACTCTCTATGTGACATCACCAGCTCTTATGGCGTAGCGTAGAACTGAGACAAGGCAATTTGGCTTAAAGGTTAAGGCGGATCCTGTGGCACATGGATCGAAACCCCTGGTAAGTAGGGATTTGGTTGGGGATGTTTTCTCGCCAAATCAAGTCAGATTGCATGTGCTGACTCGTTGGTGGGGCCGGTCTCGCCTTTGCATGAATATTAGTGTACACGTTACTTATTTCTTAATGGCTCATGATTATGAAAACTTTATTATTCGCGGAGAGAGAGAGAGAGAGAGGGAGAGAGAGGGTGGGTGGGTGTTTGGGGGTTTAACGTCCTTTTCCACCACAGAGGGTGATATCAAAGACGGGGCAACGATGAAAAAGCCAGCACAAATATTTGGCCCCAGCGGGGATCGAACTCACGACCCGAGCATTAGAAGTCCAACGCTCTACCATTCGACCACCCCGGCTCCCCGAGGGAGAGAGAGAGAGATTATGTGTGTGGTGGTGAAAATGGCCCATCTGGGTAGCGGAAGGGTGGGGAGGGGAGGGACCACACGATTCACCACTACTATTCTCTCCGTACACTATGGGTCCCCGGCAACCGGAGCCACTAATCCAGTGGATCGCGACACCAACAGCGAAAGGCAAGCCGTTAGCTGGTCCACTCTTGCCACCTCGTCCTATAATTTGCGACCTCAATAAAACGCACCGCCGGCTCTTAACCTCGGCCCCACTTGAAAAGATTTCAATTACACACAGTAATGAATTAACAGACGCTGGGCCCGACTAATGGGTCAACGGATACCCGGTACCCGTAAAACACCCACACGGGGACTTTAGCGATCTACCGGTGGAAGTCTTTAAAGCGACACCTAGCGTATGGGAACGAGGGGACAGTGGTACACTCCAGCAGCTGATCATATTGCAGTCCGAGTATGAGGAGGAGGAGAGGAGAGGAGAGAGAGAGAGAGAGAGAGAGAGAGAGAGAGAGGATTGGAAGTGGGATGGGATGGTGGCGGTCCATAGGGGATAGGGCTGGTAGGTTGTGGTGGGGTTTGGGAGGGGTGATGGTGGGGAGGTGGAGAGAGGGGGGGATGTTGAGGAGGTGAGAGGCGTCCACATGCTGCAAAGGCCAATGAAAAGATCATCCCAATTGTTCAATCTACTGTTTCAGTATTATGGAAAGGGGTGAAAATGATTTTCTGTTAGCAACGTCAGTTATCCTTTTACACGAGGCATTAACTCTCACCTCTTCTACAAGTACTACTACTACACGTACTACTACTATCATAAAAAGGTACCTATGAAAACGGATGGGGGGGGGGGGGGGCGGTGTGTAGAAAAGAATACAAAGACTCTATTTGCAAAGTACCCTCACATCCCTAAATCTCTACCCGGCTGGCTGGCAGACGGAGCGTGTGGGAATGAGGGTACCTAGCCTCACCCACTGTACTGAGACCAAGGGTACAGGGTTACAATTTTTGTCCCCACCAGGAGTGTAAAAGGGTCGCATGGATCAGATTGATGGCGTGAAAAAGGCAGATTTACGATCGGCGCAGACGGTTAATTAGCAAAACGACACCCTTGCAAGGAAGGGAATTAGAAACTAAGGGTGCCACGAAATACAGGATCGCGTTCAGCCAGGCACGTTGCTTGAAATGGTTACTGTCCTACAGAGTGGGGATGGGTATATGGGGGTTTAACGTCCTTTTCCATCACATACGGGTGATATCAAAGACGGGACAACGAGGGAAAAGCCGGCATAAATTCATGTACTTGGCCCCCAGCCGTGATTCTGAAAGCCCACCGCTCTACAATTCGGCCACCTCGGCTCAACCCACTGTCGTACAGTTTTGTCGACTGGGCAGGTCCGGTACCAGGCTGCCGGCGACATGCGTTGTACCTTGTTGCCGAAATTGGTCCCGGCGACATGGTCTACGGCGTACCTTGCCGTCAAAACTGGTATGCGATGTACCTTATCGCTTTAAAATGTAGGGGGAGCCGGGGTGGCCGAATGGTAGAGCGTTGGACTTCTAATGCTCGGGTCGTGAGTTCGTATCCTGACTGGGGCCAAATATTTGTGCTGGCTTTTTCATCGTTGCCCCGCCTTTTACATCAACCGCACGTGGTGGAAAAGGACGTTAAACCCCCAAACACCCACCCCACCCACCCCGCTTTAAAATGTAGACTTTCGCGTTTTAAACAGAAGGCAAAGGCAATCACACCATGAAGAATTAACGTAGAGAACACACAATTCCAATATTATAACAATAACTCTACTTTCAGCTCAAGCAGCTCTAGTGCGTGTCAGCATACTCCTGAGGAATATTCACCACCTGCTAGATGGTCTCTATCTCTGTCATTGTCAACGTAAGAAAAATGGAGGACTCCAAGAATTCAGCCAGCGGTGTTTGCGCGTCGGATCCCGGCGAAAAACAATGTTTGCCTTGCGACTACACCTCACATCAATCTCTGATCATAGAGGCCGCCATGTTTGGCCTCTTGGCGCTGTCGATCAATTCAGGGGAATTAACCCGGAGCGACCAAACTCAAGGATGATAACCGGGTACGGCTCATGTTTGCCTGAAAAGTGAAAATGAGTGTTTGCTTTGTCATTACCGAACTTGAGGGCTTAGACATGAGTAAGCTGTGAAAGAGGTAGCTGTAGTGGTTGTTCTTGCCGATGTGATGGGCATGTTAGTGCGGCCGGTGGGTAGAGGTGGGTTGCCGCGCTGATAATAGTGTGTGTATTTTGTGATCAAGCTGCCTAAAGCGAATTGTGGGAAGATCAGACAGTCGCTTAGACAAGAGAGGCCTTAGACACAGGAAGAACCCACTTTAGGCGAAGGGAGGAACGTTTTGCTGGAATAAGGAATTGGGAGTCTTAAAACCATTCACATTCTGTTTGTGAAAAACGTGCTTTTTGTGCCATTCTTTGATCTTTTGATTCATGGGAAAGGCGTTCGCGGCGTAAAAGTTTACATCAACGCATAATGTGTTTTGATTGGTCGGCTGGTTGGAGGGGTGATAAAAAGACGCAGCAACAATCCCCCACCCCCACCCCTTAATAAACAACAACAGCAAACAAACAAACAAACAAAGAAAAAGCGCAAAAATAAACACAAAAAACACAAACAAAAGCAAGCAAACAAACACCACCACCACCACCACCAACAACAACAACGACAACACACAAGCACAATTTAGTCGTAAGTTATGGATCCGAACGCATAACCCGAGCATTGATAATCCAGCGGTCTACCACCTCGGTTATCCCGCCTCCTCTCATAATGATTACTGTCTCTTAAAATTTCCACGCATAATTTCTGCGTGTTCGCTTTGTCCGTCACCATTGCAATACTGACACGCCCGCTCACCTTGCAACCGGAACATACAACAACACGCTGAGTCTTTCATTGAGTGTCGATCAACTGTAATTATGGTATCGCATGAACTGACCAGCTAGATCACATCATCAAATGGCCGGCTGTTGCCTGTGCAAACTGAAGCCGCGCCCGTAATTCTGATCTCCCTCCCTCATCCCCCCCCCCCCCAGCTCCATCCATCCCTTCCAGCCCCGCATGTTCTGTCAACACGATGGCTCACATATGTCCTCCGCCATCACATTTCATGATATCAGGTGTCAAGAGGACCCAGTGTGTACGGAATACTGATCAAAGCCTGTGCCGTATTGGGAGGGTGTAGTACTTATTCTTATGGTCGTGTATGACCATTCTCCGTGAGGGACACTGGACAGCCGTGTTGTTAGATGGCTAGATTTTGATACTGACATCTCTCTTATACGGCGAAAGGACTGGTGTTTATCATTCAAAACATAAGAATGGTGGGTGTTTGGGAGTTTAAAGCCCTTTTCCACCACGTAAGGCTGATATCAAAGACGGGGCAACGAGAAAAAAACGCCAATACAAATATTTGGCCAAAGCCGGGATTCGAACTCACGACCCGAGCATTGAAAGTCCAACGCTCTACCATTAGGCTATCCTGGTTCCCCTTTCAAAACGCGAGCCGAAGAAGTTTAAGGTAGAGTTTTGCTGACACACGAATTAAATAATGAGACAGAAAGTAGTTCGTTCATGGACTCTAGTCCTTGTTTTGTCTGCATTTGTGTGTGTGTGTGTGTGTGTGTGTGTGTGTGTGTGTGTGTGTGTGTGTGTGTGTGTGTGTGTGTGTGTGTGTGTGCAAGGCAGACACTCTCTGAATTTCATTCAAACAACACCCTCCCACTGAAAAAGAAAGACAACTAACAAAGCAGTCAAAGACAACCAAACAAACAACGACAACATCAATCATGGCAGCAGAAGTTACCATCCAGCACTGAGCAACAGCTATGCCAAGCACCGTTTCACCGTAGCGCATTTCTTTTTCGAATCAGTATAGTCTGGACTTCTACCTGCGTCATCCTCTACAACAATTATATCAGACACAGACGTATGCTTTTTTTTTTTTTTTTTTTTTGGCTGCTGCTCCTGCATCATGAATCGATGCCCCGTGCTTATAATGACCGCCACCAACCGTGCCTTCCTGTCGCACGGCAGGCTGGGTAACGCAATTGAAGTTGCAATTAAGTTTAGGTGACAGATGCGAGTCGGCCATGTGTACGGTAGGTACGATTTGCCATTTAATATGGCGATAAGCGCCGCGCGGTGCTTATAGATTAATCATTGGCACAAAAACCACTCCGTGCCAGCTGGGCCCGCGACAGGTTATTCTGGTGAGCGAAAACTGAAACCGGTGAGCGGAATGGGGGTTGGGAAGAGAGAAGAGGGTGGGTGGGTGGGGAAGGGGTGGTACTGGTGGTGGTTTTGTTGAAGAGGGGTGATGGTGGTGGTGGTTTTGTTCAGGAGGGATGGTGGCGGTGGTGGCGGTGTTGGGTTGTGGTGGTGTTGAGAAGAGGTGGTGGTGGTGGTGTTGAGGCGAGGTGGTGGCGGTGTTGGTGGTGGTGTTGAGGAGGGGTGTGGCGGCGGTGGCGGTGTTGAGGCGGGGTACTACGTAGTGGTGGTGTTGAGGAGGGGTGGTGGCGGTGTTGGTGGTGGTGTTGAGGAGAGGTGGTGGTGCTGTTGAGGATCAGGGGTATATGAAAAGGGGAAGATTTGATTTGAATGTCTACGTCTGACAATAGTTCACCCGCGTTCTGAAGACTGAAGAGGTCATCAGATCATTTGAATGACTACTCACCAGCAGAGAAATATGGCGGTCGCAGCAAGCCTGGAAAGGGACTGTCGAACACCGAAGCATGTCGAGGGGTGCAGCCAGCGCAGCTCAGCCCGGGGGTGGGGCCGTGACAGGCCTTGGGGTGGGGCCCAGCGAGTGACGGGATGGGGTGGGCCATACTGACGAACGCGCCGCTTCCTCCAAGACTTGATGGCGCTGCTGCACACACACAGAAAGAAAGAAAAACATCAGGAAATGCTAACACGAACATCGTTGCTGTTATTGAGAGTTTTAGAATTTTCTCTGCGTTGCCTCGTCATTGCGAAATTCATGACCATCACCACAGTCGAATGCTTTTCACAGATAATGCAACTCTCCGAGGCTGCTGCTACCAGGGTCTAGCTTACACTAAACTAAATTAAACTAAAACGACGACGACGACGACGATGATGATGATGATGACTCACGATGACACAATAACGATTACATAATTATTTTTACGAGGATTTTGCAAACTTATGCGCATGAAGTAAAATGAAGAATGCACCCACGGTTCTCACTATTTTTTCCCATTCGACCAGAATACAGGTCAGCGACTAGCCCGAAAAATCTACCTCAGCCCTGAGATACCCTGCGACTGCGTGCTGTCCCTTACCTTTGCTGTGTACCAGGAAGCATGTGATTGTTCGGGCTCGCCCTAATACTGAATAGGTACTTCACGTACGTACAATACCCATACGTGATCCACTCGTAATCTGATTTGTCCTAACACCCCCCCCCACCCCCTCCACACACACACCAATCAAAAATCCCCCCTCTTCCCTCGTCGCAATCCTCGTTATAGTGCGTACCTGCAGTTTATCACAACCCACATCACTACAGCTGCTGCCAAACAAAGTATACAGGTTTCAGGTATATACACCCCCATCTCCCTCTGCCAACACCCCCTTCTCTCCCAGCCTCCTCTCGTGATTATGATTGTGTATGCGCACCCTTCATCCAAACAAATATAAAGATAATAAATGCATAATCCTGTCAGGTCGATCAAATGCCCATTACAGCGGGGTAAATCACACGTCAAACCTGCACGGTCGATACCCGCGTACAGGGGCGGCCTTCGACGTATGAATAAAACGGCGACATAAAGCAGGAATTCAATGGGATGACATGTGCTAAGGCTCTTAGCTTGTTTTGCCTAGAGCGGGTCTCTGAAGCAGCTTAGCATACATACGGGGACCTTAATCCGTTGTCCTGCCCGGTACGTTCATTTTTAGTCAAGCAGAATATAGGTCAAACTTCGCTGCTGTGCAAAAGGTCCCACAAGCTTTTTCACGTAACAACGGAGAAACCAATCACTCATCAGTGCAGGCCGTCACATGTAGTTTGTACTGTGAACATTTTTTTGTGTGTGTTTATATAAATATATATCCGACACGAAGCTGATAGATCGGAAACAGACTGTCGCATACATGCAAGGGACGGAAGCGATACCGCTTGTGGACCCTAGCAACTGTTGCTAGACGCTGTCAGAAAGGTCCATTGACACTTAAGTTTTTTTTTTTGCCTAGGGCAACTCCCTTTTGTGACCGCAGAGCAGTGGCGGGAAAGTGTCTAGATACAAGAGTTGCAACGGTGAGGTTTATCCACTTTCTTGTGAGTTTTCCAACCCTGAGCACGCGTGTAGAGGATGGATAAACGAAAACGTCAAGAAGTAGGCGAGTCTGGGTGTTATAGGCGCCAGCGGGTTAAGGTAAATCACCATTTAGTCTGTTTCACGGGAATAGTCATGCATTTACCTGCCCACCCACCCTAATCCCATCCTTCCCCGACCCGCCAGCCAACCGAGCGACCAGCAACCAGCCAACCAGTGAAAATTTGACTGATTGATTGATTGATTGATTGATTGATGTCGGTTAGGGCGAGTCAAATCATGTTCTTGGTAAAGCCAATTACATTAAAAGTAAACAGCTCAACGGTGGGCAAGTGGAAAAGACATGCAACAGAGAAAAGACCACCACAAATGTCAGATTCAAAAGAAAAGATGGTCGAAACGATAGGTTGACGTGCACAAAATTCGTTCTGATGTGATATTTATGGGGCTAATTAGCATAGATCATGCGATATTTAGGGATATATACGTTTCTTATCAGCCGGTTAACGTGATATGCCTCGCTGGATAAGGTGAAACAGGTGGTCTTATACGACTTGCGAATCAATTCGTTGTCTTTAATTCCCTGTTACGCACGTTTTAAACCCCTTTTGTCTGTATTGACCATGTTCTTGCAGGGAAGAAGTTTTATTTTATTTTGTTTAGCAGCTTTAGTTTAGTTTTGTGTTGATCTGCGTTGCGTTGCGTTGCGTGGCGTTGTGTGGCGTGGCGTGGCATGGCGTTGGCGTTGCGTGACGTTGTGTGGCGTTGCATTCTGTTACGTTCGCGTTGCGTTGCGTTGCGTTGTGTTGTGTTGCTTTGCTTGGTGTGTGGTGTGTGTGGTTCGGTTCAGTATTTGGATAGCTTGCTTTTGTTTTCGGTTATTTTATTTAGTTTTGTTGTGGGTGCATTCTGTGCCTGCAGTCTGATATTCAAAGTTTTACTTTAGTTTACATAGCAGTTTAGTTTAGTGTTTTACTGATTTTATTTTGTATAGCAGTTTAGTGTTGTGTTGCGTTGCGTCGCTTTGCGTTGTGTGGTGTGTGTGCTGCGGTTCATTTTGGTTTGGATAGCTTGCTTTTGTTTTCGGTTGTTTTGTTTGGTTTTGTTGTGTGTGCATTCTGATATTCAAAGTTTTATTTTTATTTTGTATAGCAGTTTAGTGTTGCATTGTATTGCATTGCGTTGCGTTGCGTTGCGTTGCGTTGCGTCGCGTTGCGTTGCGTTGCGTTTTTTTCGGTTCAGGTTGGTTTGGATAACCTGCTTTTGTTTTCGATTGTTTTGTTTGGTTTTGTTGTGCGCGCTTTCTGATATTCAAACATTTCCGACCAGGGGTCATTCTTTGTACGTTGACCCGATTTGTTTGTGGTTTCATGCCGTCTCTTGCATAAAGGAATTTCCTTATAATATCGCCGCGGTCGACTTCACGTGTTGAATGAAGGCAATGACGACAGATTGATCGAAGCAAAACAGATATGTGTAGCCCTAACACCAGACTGCAGCAGACCGGCGCATCAAATCACCAGAAAAACGCTGTGGTGTCGAGGACAAACACACCATGTGCTGCACGTGCCCAGAGAGCCTCAGAGTGACAATGCACGTGAAATGACGTCGACAGCTTGCCGACAATGGCCTCTTATGAAGAGAAACACAACGCTAGATGCGTTTTCCGTGCAAAAGAAAACGTATGATCGTTTGATAGAAAACAGTGATTGTTGGCATAACGCCATAGCGGCCTACTTGTGTGACTGTTTTCGTTTCTTCTTCTTTGTCGCCAACATCTTCTTGTTCTTCGTCTTTTCCTTTGTCTTTTTTGTCTGTTTTTTTTTTTTTTTTTTTTTTTTGTAGAGACTCAGTCGAATGGCCGTATGAGAAAATTACTTAATGTTAGGCCGTAAAAAAAAAAAGCGTGATTTTTTTACTGCCAACCCGACCACCTTTTCTTTCGCCTGACATACTAACAAAAACAGCTAAATGGCCATTTTTTTTTTGTTTTCAACTTTCAGACACGAGCTATTGTGGAGAATCTTGCCAACGAAAAAGCAAAAACTGTCAAAGTAAGAACTGTACAACAGTACATGCACTAGTGCTTCCAGCGTTACGTTCTTCTCCAGTGCTATTTCGTCTACTGAGGGGGAGCCGGGGTGGTCGAATGGTAGAGCGTTGGACTTCTAATGCTCGGGTCGTGAGTTCAGTCGATCCCGGCTGGGGCCAAATATTTGTGCTGGCTTTTTCATCGTTGCCCCGTCTTTGATATCACCCTATGTGGTGGAAAAGGACGTTAAACCCCCACCCACAAAACCCCCACCCACCATCGTCTACTGAGGTATTTACACTTAACTCGTTTTGTCCAAGACATACTTACGGAACACACGGAGTGCACTAGTTTATATGGAATTGTAAAATGAGCTATCAATACAATTCACAGAAACTGTTTTAGATTTGAGTTGTGTAAGCAATCCAGTCATAAAACAGAGAACAAAATAATGAATAAACGTCAGTGAACACGGATGAAGATGTAAACTGGCAACTATCCTATCCCACAGGACCTCAGGTTCTGTAGACCTATTAATTCTGGGCAATAACTGCAAACTATATTGTTTCGTGAAATAGTATACACCGGATCAGCCGCGCCATATACAAAACTATCGACGGATGATTCATACGCCGCTTTAATAAGGATAGCTCATAAAAACAGTTCGCGCATTCACGCGGCACAACACATCGCATATGATGATATACCCAGAGAAAAATCACCACGAATATTAGCCATTCGAGACGGCCAAATAAGGGGGATAGACATCTACTGTTATTCATATACTCCAATACAGAGGACCTCCTCGTGCGAGGAGATGTTTGATTTATGATGTTTTATTGGAAACAGCGCGGTGATGAGGCGGTAGATATCGGATGTTATTTCATGGCCAGATCGATACAATCTGACCGGGTGTGGCACGTGTTGCTGAAGGCCCGGGCCACGATTGGGACATTTTCCCTTCGGCACTGCGCCGGTGACATACAACTGTTGGACTCCCGTAGTGAATTATATGGACTCCCTCTGTAAGCTTTGGAATCCGCTTTCACTTTGATGTGTTACATCTGGAGTTTTAGCCCATGTTGTGACCGTGTATGACCAACAACCAACCAACCAACCAACCTACCCAAACGACCTTTTGCAAAGCCGTTGTTCACCTCTGAGTTCTCCCCCCAGTCCCAAAGGGAGACAACTCAGGTTTTCTTAACTCATTGGAGACGCGCCTAAAAGAGTCCTCGCCGAACTGTGGTGACGCACCATTTTAAGGGTTCAAAAAAAAAAAAAAAGTACACTAAACCACTTAACCTAAGATATTATATATGCCTGGAAAGGTTTTTTCCCCGCAGAGAGCATCTACCGTAGAGGATCATTGACTTGGACCTTGAAAAAACTTCTTACGACTACAGTTCGCATTCTTGCGTACGCCCTAAATCATCATGTGTTGCGTACCAGGTACAAAAGGTCAATATAGCCATAGTAATCCCAGAGACACACACAATGGACGTCTCTGGTAATCCAAAGTGCTTCAAATAAAGGAGGAGCCTAACAATTTTTCGTGGAGTCCATTAATTACATTCTGATCATAACTATTTGGATCCAAGGAGTCCAATAATGTTTTTTTTTTTATTATTGGGCCGGGTAGCTTCATTACTTGGGGGAGTCCATTGATAATAGCACACCGGCTATTGGACATCGAGTAAGCCAAGCAATGAAATCCTCATTACACATTTGTCACCACCTCTGTAAACTGTCCGTTTATCTGTCTATATTATTGCTTTTTGGTGGCGGCGTTTTACGTGTATCTGAGGGCGGAAAAGCCGACAAATAAATCATGCAGACAGACTGGTGCATGTTATAAGTGATTGTAAAAGGTGTGAAATAGGATCCACGCTATCTGATTGGAGCATGGGAAAGCGTATCATGACCTTGGTGGAAAACTGTAGGATTACGTATGATAATGGCTCAGGATGAAAACTTTATCATCTGCATTTACAAGATTATAAGCTTAACACTTGAGAGAGAGAGAGAGAGAGAGAGAGAGAGAGAGAGAGAGAGAGAGAGAGAGAGAGAGAGAGAGAGGGTGGGTGGGGTGGGTGTTTGGGGATTTAACCTCCTTTTCCACCACATACGGGAGATATCAAAGACGGGGCAACGATGAAAAAGCCAGCACAAATATTTGGCCCCAGCCGGGATTCGAACTCGCGACCCGAGCATTGCCGGGAAGTCCAACGCTCTACCATTCGGCCACCCCGGCCCCCCGAGAGAGGAGAGAGAGAGAGAGAGAGTGAGTACATAATTATTTCCTACCGCCCCTTCTTTTCAAGTCAAGTTGGTTTATTCCTGACCCCTTCTGCCCTGTTCCCCCCTCCCCCTAGCCCCGCCCCCCCCCTTGCCATACGCACTGAAGCCGAATGTATTTGTATAAATGAAATCTTTTGAACTCCATTTATTACAAAAACGGTGAAGATCACAAATGGATTGCATTTATGCAAACTAAGAAACGTTTAGAAGCGTTCTCCCAATAATGCACCTACCATACCCTGTCGGAGGCATAAAAGGCCTATTCAAATATGCACGAGCACTCTGTCCATTTGTACACAGAAATCGAAACCAACTTATTAGCATCACAGACGAATCGCGGATTCGAAATCTATTTGCTGACATGTTCGGTTATGCGGGATCAAATGGCCATCTATTCCATCGTTATCAAGGCAACAGCTGTCTGAATTGCTCCAAATTGCCCCAATACTGCATATACTTTATGACCGCTGCGGCTTATGATCATGTAGATCTGTGACAGAAGAGATCAGTGCGCTCAGAACACAGAGCAATATCACAGATCACCGTCTGAAGACCATGTGAGAAAGTTGTTATGAACTTCACCGGCCCGAGTCCAATATAGGATGTGCAGTTTTAATCCGAAAATGCAAACACTGGAATCTTTACTAACTTATTAGATGTAACAGCTTTTTGAAAAAGACTGCAGCCTAAAAATGTTATTATACATGTACCACAATAGTTGATGGGTTTAATTAAAAGCTATAACAGGCCTGCAGGATTTATGTTTAAGGAAACATTTATACGCATTCAAAATAGTATTAGTATTTTATTTTATAGCCGGGTCGTTAACCACATTTTCAATGGTTTTATGATGAAGGTTGCTAAAATGTCTGAAATAAGTGACCATGGGGTTATTTCTACCTAATGACACTACTACCCAGCTCTCTATAGTGGAGCTCTGGATAATTCCTTCTTCACGAAAAACTGTTCGATGACACCACCATAACGTTAAAAAAAAAAAAAAAAAACTCGAGCGCCAGGGCCACCGTCTTTTTCGAGTCTTCTCGATCTAGGATTGTGACATTTCATTATTTTTTTAAGAGAAGATTTTTGTTTTTTGGGCAAACATTCGGGTTTTTTTTTTTTTTTTTTAAATCGACATTCATCATTCACCGGACTGTTACACGGTGAACATGTGGTGCCCTTCGACATGTTCGCGAAGACATTTGTGAAAATGATCGATCTTCTAATTCTGACATTCAGCTGTCTAATCGCGTTGTGTTAGCAATAAAAGTAAAACATTGTCAAGTTTAAAGTACACATGACAATAAGGTAAGCTTATTCTGCTTCGCACTAATCTATGGCAACCTTGAATTCGATATCAAACCACTCACTGAATCCTTACGTGTCAACAGCTAATGCTTCACATACCCAGTCTAAATCTTGAAAGGCGGAGGCCAGAAAACTAAACGCACTAAACGTAGGCCTTCGTGGAAGAACTAAAAAGAAAGTCAACAGAAGAAGAAGAAGAAGGAGAGTTACTGAAGATGGATTTAAAAGCAAAACGACACAAAGCCAGAGAAAGTAAGAATTCGACAAGTGAAAACGTGAAACTCCTGGTTTTTGTTTAGATACTTCATTTCTTTGTTACAAAGGGCCTCTTAACATGAGTATACAAACGCAGCTTTTCTGCCGATGCCAGGATTTTTTTAAATCCCAAGAACAACAACGTGAACTAGCTCATTTATAATGTTTCACTGTTTTTTTTATCTGTTTTTATATAAAGACGACACCAAAGACACTGACCCCAGTAGGAAATAAAGTTTATTACACTTGAAATTTGGAACAAAGCGGGTGGGTGGGGTGGGTGTTTGGGGGTTTAACGTCATTTTCTACCACATACGGGTGATATCAAAGACGGGGCAACGATGAAAAAGCCAGCACAAATATTTGGCCCCAGTCGGGATACGAACTTTTGAACAAAGCAAAACTGAATGCAATAAGAAACACTTCAATTATTGGAAGCTTCGGTATTTAACACCCCGGTAACAGATTCCGGGAAAAAAAGAAACAAACAAAAACAAAACAAAAAACAAAACAAGACACCCAACAACCACTTGTAGAATCCCACCACAGACTCAGTGCCCGAGGCTTTCAATTTTCGAGCGCTACATTTTGATACCGACCGTAAGGGTTATACCTGCCACACACCAACCGGCATTATACAGAGGGAGGCAAAATACAATATGACACACTAAAAAGTCGGGTCAATGTTTCGATTTTTTTTTTTTTTTTGCCACGGCGTGCCATGTAATTGCGGTATGGTCGCCGCTGTTTGATATATCCTAATGCGCCACAGATGGTTCAAATCGAGAGGGCTACAGATAGTTTATGTCCCAATAAAGCATACAGCTTCGGCGAACAAAGCCAAGCAGCCGTAAATAACGGCACAACATGTGGTTGTGGAGGAGGGGGAGAAGCTGGTGACTAAACTGTAGCGGCGCAAGATGGTGAACTTGTTTAGCGGTGATCAGTGGCCCAACACGGTGGGTAGGTGATTAAAAATCAGTGTCACCTCTCTCAGATTTAATAATAATAATCCGGTTTTTGTTTCTTTTTCTTTTTTGTTGTTGAACATTTTAATTGATATTTCGCATTAACTGAATTTATCGCATGTGCACAAACACTTCTGCAGGAGAAAAACATTTTCGGAAAGCAATTTTGATATTTTGACCTTTTTTTTTTTTTTTTGGTCTTTACAACGACGCATGAGCGGAGACTTTTGTCTTTATAAATCTGTTCTGTTTGTCACGTTTAAAGTGTAGGGATTTGTCGATAATTATGTGGGTTTTTTTCAGTAGAAAACCACACTGATTGTGAGAGAAGATAATTGAAGTATAATAATAATAATAATAATCGTGCATATTGACCTTTATTAAACGGCAATAAATATTGTAAGATCATGATTTATCATCTTTCATCCGCTGTCCCGTCAAGCGGAATCACACCGAACACTGACAGCACACTCAATTACAGTTTTTATTTTCTTACTTTGAAAGTGTGTCTCTTTATGAAAAGGTGATCCAAAGTGCTCAAATGAAGGGTGGTCTAGTGACTGTAGGTGTTAAGTATTATTTCTTTTGTATTTTCAAACATTTCAATTCATTTTTTTTATTATAGTATTTCGATATAAGAGTTTGCCACAGCAGTACAATATAACAAACCTTGTTATAACGAACCAAAGAAAATACTGATGACATGATTGTGAGATACACACACACACACACACACACACACACACACACACACACACACACACACACACACACACACACACGGAGAATGTGTCATTGTGTGTGTTATGTTAAAATGCAGAACAATATAATTCAGTTAATGATAATATGATAATAATGACAATGACAATGATCATGATTGAATTTATTAGTTACCGACCAAACACACCAGCCATCAGAGACGATAGAAGGGAACCTACTTTTGTGTTCACCTCCCTGTGTTCATCCACCGACCTAAACAAACAAACAAACAAACAAACACTTACTGGAGGTGGTGGTCGTTTTCTGTTGGTCCGTCCCCAGAATGGCACTGACCCCGAACTTGAGGTAGGGTGTGGTCCGTGTTCCGGGGGACGAGGTGCTCGGGGCCTCCGAGGTCACGGGTGACCCCCGGGGAAGCGCTGGTACTGTGCCCAGCCCTAGGGTCGGCAGTCCCGTGGGGTGGGGCGGTGCAGCAGGCTGGACGTCCTCTCTCGCAGCAGGTTCTCCACCATGAATGATGTGGAGGATGGGGGATGGGAGGGGTGTGCTAGATGAGGGTGGGAGAGAGCTGGGTGCGGGGCCAGGGCACCCGCTCTGAATACACCCTGATAGATAGGGGAGGGGGCGAGAACGTTCGGAAACATCGCTGTGTGTTCTCAAAAAAGTTTCAAAGAAAATGTTCCCGTTCAGTCGCTTCGAGAACAGCTCTCGGTCGTCTCACTTTTCAAATTCCGATTTCTTGAGGCCACATTTTTCAAGCAAACCGAATAAGAGAGATAGATAGTAAAGACTGATGCGAAACCTTCACGACGTCATTCAAGACGCAGGAAAACTGCGGGAAAGGATGTTCGTAACGCAATGTGTCCTAAAGTGCACTCTTGGTGCAGCAGATGTCTCTGTTTGATACGCTGCCGAAGTTTTCATGTAACACAAGAAGAAGTCCGCATCAATGAAGAGAAGGTACAAGGTCCATTTTCACCCGTGATGGTATCAGCAGCTGATGAAAAATAATATTCAGACAATGAATTCAATCATATGCATCTTTTGTGCTCGGCCCTAATATCCGCTGCAATCGACTCAGTCAGTCCATAAAAGTTTCACAGTCAGCCAAAAGTCCGCTTCGCGTTCACGCCCAGCGCAAACGGCCACAACACAGTCTTATGTCCTGTCCACATCAGCCGAAGCCTTTTCAGTCCAGTCTGAAACTCGGACACTGCCGGTCGGCTCGGTCGTAGCGAGGACAGCAAACAAGTAGAGGTCGTGTTAGTCGCAGCTACCCGCCAACTCTAATCACAACACACTGATGTGAAAAGCTATCGCGGTGTTATGACAATGGAGACGCTCCCACAGGCTCATAGGTGTTTTATACAGGACCGGGGTGCAGGCACACGAGTGTCGCACGATTGGCCTAACTTTTCATCCCAGGCAAAGCACCCCCTATTACACTCATTTAGGGCCTTGTTAGCAAAGGGATATGAGAGGGAGGGGCCAGGGTGGAAAAGGGGGAGGGGACAGAAAGTCTCGCAGAACTCGTCCCTCAGCACCGGCCGTCCACCCTAGTCTCGCCTGCGACACGCAGACCTCTCCCAGTGCTGTCAATCTCTCGCGCCAGCCATAAGCGTCAAAGACAAAGCGACCAACGGGCGACCGGCTGGCTGTTGCAAGCTCCGCCCTCTCCTAGGCTGTTCCCGCTATTCATGCCGCCGACCACTGAGCGTGTTATTGGTCGATATGAAGCGCTAAATTGCCCGCAATGAATTTCGCCATGCTCTCTGACTGCCGACCGCTACACAACAGTCACAACACAACAACACGCACTGCGCTGTGCCGTACTGGCAGCTAGGGCATTTTTAATTCACGGAATAAACAATAAGCAAGGATATGAATTAATTTGAGAGTTTTCCGTTTCTGAATGCACTAATACCTTCTACTACTGACTGTCCCGCACCGCCACGCTATGTGAACTGACGTGCATTCAAAATTTAAATGGGTACTGACATGAGTTTGAAAACAAAGAAAAGTTGTTCACAATTTACTATCTGGTGCAGATAGAAACCGCATCTGTCCATATCGCTTGCGCAAGAAAAAGGTACTCCTTCAATAAACGAATGCAAACACAGTTATTCAAAGACTAAAGATATCCCATACGCCCCCAGCCCAGTTACCACCCACAAAAACAATTTACCTTCAACCTAAACAGGGAGATATCTTTCCCCATTCTTCTTATGTGGTTATTTAGGAACTTTGATTGTTCTTTTTTTGGCACTACTTCAGCAGCATACTTTCCGTGGTGGATGCAGTTTAGCTTTCTAAGAGAGAGAGAGAGAGAGAGAGATAGAGAGAGAGAGAGAGAGAGAGAGAGAGAGAGTACGCAGTACGCGATGATAAATATTAATTTTGTACCTCCAAGAATACTGTTACGTCCTTTTCATTACTTGACCGTGACAGTAAAAGGCATATTTGGGGGAAAAACAAAAGTAAACAACAACAACAACAACGTTGATCAGTGAAACGCAATAAAAATCCCCTCCGGTTACAACAGAAATGATACACAGAGTTAACTGGAATCAACAAACAGTTTATCTCAAAAAAGTTTTAATTGTTCGTCATGGAATTTTTTTATATTTTTAATCAGTCATGTCGCCTTAGTGTTTGTTCTATGCTGCAATTTTGACTCAGAAATATAAAGATAAGGTATGACGTGGCGGCTTGCGTTGCAGTTGAGAGTATTTTCGTTGTGTCAATTTCTCCGAAATATTCAGTCAAAAGTTAAGGGGAAGGATTCCAGACTGACTTCTTGCGATCAGTCTGCACTTGCTGTTAGTGACAAGTCAGTGGCTAAAGCCATTTTTGTGAACAACACAAATATAGTTTCCTCTCTCTCTCTCTCTCTCCCCCCTAACGAGGCCCCTAACCGCGACAAGAAAAGACCCTCGTGTGCGCTTATAGCGCCAATAATTCCGCATCAGAAGATGCTTCTGTCACGAGCAGACATCCTTTCAATTAACCGCCCATATCTTTGAATACATGGCCAACGGGAAATGCGGCTCTAAAAGGCGCAGTCATACAGTGAGGGTGAATGCGACTGACTTCTCTCCCGGCCTTAACCCGCGCCTGACCATTCTAAGGGCGGTGCCAGAGAATGGCGGTGCCAGCCGCAGCTGTTGGTCGGCCTGGGGTGTATATGGCAGGCATTGAAATCATGGCTTCCGCCGATCCGCCAATCAGATGCGACCTGGGGCAGGTTCGAGGGTGATATTGTCTTGTATTAGGACGTTGGTATGAAAAGCGTGTAAGCAGCGGGGAATTCTCCTCGCACCACTGTGTGATTGCTGTTTTCCGTTCAGTTCTCAGTGGTCAGTGTATTGACCAAAACGGCAGGTGAAGTTGTGTGGGAGGTGAATTAAAATGTTTCATTGTTCCATATTGCTTGACTGTTACGTGAGGGAGCTTTATTATTGTTTGGTGAATGGGCCGCGGTAAGCGCCATGGAGTTGATAAACCGTTTTACCTTTTGATGGCAGAGCACGATGCTCATTGTTGAACTGTTCCGTAAATGACCCGTATTACTGACTAGATAGGATAGAGCACATGCATATAGAACGGAAAAGGACTAGACCAAACTAGATTCGATAATTTCATAGGAGGATACGATGCATCTTGCAGATGCAGTTTCAGATATGAGGGTGGGTGGGTGTTTTGGGGGTTTAACGTCCTTTTCCTCCACATACGGGTGATATCAAAGACGGGGCAACGATGAAAAAGCCAGCACAAATATTTGGCTCCAGCCGGGATACGAACTCACGACCCGAGCATTAGAAGGTCAACGCTCTACCATTCGGCCACCCCGGCTCCCCCATTTCAGATATGAAGATGCTCACACAATACAAAATACACAATATAATGCATCATCATCATCATCATCATCATCGTCATCATTATCATCACGTTATCAGTATTGGATTAGTAGTGGAGTCGGAAGGCTCCACTTGGTGGGTGGGTGTTTGAGGGTTTCACGTCCTTTTTCACCACACACTATTGATACCAAAGACGGAGCAACGAGAGAAGACCGACCGCACAAGTACTTGGCTCCGGTCGGGAATCGAACTCACGACCCGAGCATTGAAAGTCCGAGGCTCTACGATTCGGCCATCCGTGATGGGAAGGTCGTGGGTTCGAAAACCCGATTTAAGCAACTTAACCAACCAACCAACCAACCAACCAACCAACCAACCAGTCATACAGTTACCGATCGTGATTTCAAGCTGTTACAAGACAACACGTGTCCCATGATGTGTTGCAAAGCCTGGACGTACTTCATGGTGGTGGCCGCAAGTTTCCGCTGCACATTAAAGATTTTTTACACCTTCTGTGCCGATAACCGATAGTAGGAGCCGTTCATCATCCTGTTTATAGGCATATAAACGTCAAATATCATTGACAGACTATCGTGTATCGTGGGTGTATATCACGGCATATTGACGTCCACCGCGGTGAAAAACGACATGTTTACTTTGTGCCCTCGTCTCTCAAGTCTGTCTACAACACGATTTGGTGCCACGAGCATACAGAGGAGAATGCACATTATTAACCCATGATATTAAATATTTTGTTCTCTCCCGAAGAGAGGGAATCGCGACTACGAGCAGCTCAGAACGATATGCGAGCCTAAAAATCTTAAAATTAGGGTATGTAAAAACTGTCTGTTATTCTTTTGATGACTCACTGTGTGTGTGTGTATTGCACAGTTATAGATGTTGAGGAATGCTGTGCATACCTCTGCGGTTTTTTTATTTATTGTTTTTCATTGTCTTTTTTGGGGGGGGGGGGGCTGTCTGCCCGGAGGTTCTGTTGGTGCTGCCGGTTGTAGCACTGTGTTGTTGTTATTGTTATTGTTGTTGTTGTTGTGTGCTCGATCACTTTACAGCAGGGCTTTTCTTTTGTGTAGATTAAGCACTACATGTACTCTTTTCGTCTTGGCTATTCCGAGGTTGCATTATATAAAGGAGACCGGAAGTGAGAGAGAGAGAGAGAGAGAGAGAGAGAGAGAGAGAGAGAGAGAGAGATGATTAGTTAAGCGTTTGAACAATTTCAGCTTGAATCAGACTCTTAAGCCACACCCTCCTCTTCAGTCATCCTCTTCTTCAAACCCACGGTTTGTGGGTACTTCATCCAACAGTTCCTGCTTATCTTCTCTATTACACAATTTACTTTAAAACAAAACCCGAAAACTGATCCTATCACACAGTATTCAGTCGGCAGTCCTGGGGTCGAGTCCCCCCACAGTCTGAGGATTAAACACAAGTGGCACTTAGATAAGAACGCACAGAAAGACCTGGAACTTACACTGAAAAGATTTTAAAGTAAATGGATCAAGGTGACAAAACAAACACAGAGGAAAGACGAAGAACAAAGAGGGCTATTTAGTTCTCTTCAGGGGGTCTTAAACAGAAGTGGGTTGTCCTGTGGCTTACTGGCCACCACATGGGTCGTACCAATGTACAATCTAAGACTGGATTTCAAGATGACACAATTCGCAATTACCAAGGACTCACGCAAAGACTGGACCAACCACAGAATGGCAGAGGTTTAACTGAGTAACTTTGTCTCTGACCCCTATGTGGACTCTAGCATTATTCTTAAAGCCTCTATGTTCGTAACGCAACCAAAATGGAAAACTGCCGCTTTCGAAGCTGTAAGGTGTGTGCTAGATAGAAGGATGTTTCATTTGGCCATCGCGGCCGCTTTTGTGACTATGTGGTTTCTGCTATTAGATAAATACAGCTTTATTGGAGTCTACGGTCCATTCCTGAACAGACGGAGACTCGACAAATCTTTTCAAAATAGCCACCAATCAGCGCCGTCTATGTGGTCCTCAGTTCAAATAACGCCGTCCACTCAGTAGGCCATACGCTTCTAGGACAACATGTACGCCGGCCAGTCACCACAATGGTTTCAGATGCTATATTGTGACCCAGGTGACTGATTCTGATGCAGAGACTACACACATTGGGTGAAAAGTTTTCCACACGCTGTTGAATTCCTGTCATACGTACTGAGATTTTACAGGCCTGGGCCCGCATGTAAAAGTCGAGGTTAGGGATTTTAGCCCAGGGTTACAGTCTAACCTCGAACTAAACTAGCTCTAGGGTGAAATTTTCTAATGGTTTTTTGTTTTGTTTTTTGTTTAAACCAGGAAGCGGGTCCATTCCACCATGGTGCCTAAGCCGTTAGAGATGGATTTTGGCTATCTTTCTTCGCTTCCTTTTTTAAAATTTAATTTTGTTTTGGGGTTTCTTTTGTCCTAGTCTGGGTTAGACCCGTAGCCGTGGGTTAAATTAACCTCGAGTTTCACATGTGGGCCCTGACTACCACCCATGGAGTAATGGCATTTCAAGTCGATGTGCCAAATGTTCAAATTTCCCTCCTGGCGACAAAGGTGTTTAAAAAAAACAACAAAAAAAAAAAAAAACCCACGCCTGTTGCAAGATGACTACCTTTCACAGGAGACAATTACTGTTTGGGAACAGATGCGTTGAGAGTGCGCGTCAGCGTACGCTAAAACTAGTCTATCTTGATGAGGAATTTCTGCTGTCCGCATGAATTTGACACAAAATATGCCCGAAGCCCTGCTGGTAAAAAGGGTGGCATAACAGTCGCCTCGCTTTTGAGGAGACAGACAGTTCCATATTGCACCACGGTACTGTTTCGAGCAGTCTCATTGCACCAAGGAACCGTTCCCTTTGATTGTACAACTGGATCTGTTTGTGTCACAGGACCATCACAGTCAAGGATACATCAAATAAGAGGCTCCTCAGTCTGACTGGACTGAATCGTGTTCAGCGGGACTGTTCGCCTGTTCCCTAGGATAGTTCCCTCCCCCCCCCCCCCCCCCCGTCCCAACACCTGCCCGATAGGGCCGTCTCCAGTGACTCTTGTGGCGAGGACGTGAAACCCTAGCTTACCTACCTACCTTCGTCTCGCTTTCTGATGTGCCCTCAGCCACTGGCAGGCTTATTGCCTCCAGTTCGAGTAGCCTGTGTATGCTCATATTAATTTTCATAACTATAGCCACGTGTGAGAGAAATCATCTTCGAAAACAGACTGGTACAAGGGCTCGTCCATCAGGCATTTCGCTTAAAGGGACAAATGTCTACTTTTCGAAAGAGAGATAACCGGGTCGTTGAAGTTCTCGCTCACACGGCCAGCAGATGTCAGAGTATTGCACACAGGGCTCTATTTATCATTGAGACTATTTCTGAGCATCCACCAGCGTTACTGTTTCAAAACAAAACTTGTCTACTGTGAAGCCTAGAATACGGGTCTTTAAAGATCTGCAATCGCAAGAAAAACGCCTGAACAGTGTGTTTCTTTTTTATTTTTCAGAAAAATACTTTGCGATTGTGCAAAATGCACAGTCAACTCTGTCACAGATGCCGAGTTTTCAGCGCTCCGGAGACACATACAACCAGAGCGTGAGGTTGCGATGACTTCATTGTGCCTGTGGTCACTGAGCGAGACACGTCGCTAAAGTGCCTAGCGGATGCTGTGTGCTGCACGAAAAGACTCGCAACTACGATCTATCCAACCCTATTCCGGGTCCGTCGATAACTCTTCTGCGGACCCGGAACAGGACTGCGATCTATCTAGCGCAGTGTGAAAACGCGAACAGAGTTGTGAAATCAGAATCCGCTTGGCTTTTTATGAGGTTTCAGAGACGCTGAAAACTTTGTAGCTGTGACACAGTTGACCCGCACAGTGCAAAGTCAGACGTTAGCGGGTTTTCGTTGAGACCGCCGACCTTTAAGCCCTGTGTAGCGATCGTTCTCTGGCTATGCAGACGACTCAAAGAGAGACACGCGGACAATATGCTGATCTCCTGACGTCTCTGTCCCGTCCTGTTTGCTTTTCCCCGCCCCCCTGCCACTGTCCGGTGTGGACAAACTCGCGGCCCGAGTTAACCACAGTGTCGCTGCGTTCGGCCTTACCATTAGGCGTGATTTGCGAGCGCCGCTTTATTAAAGGTTCCGTCCCGCGCGAATTAACATCTAAATTCGTTCCGCTTTCACTTGGCCAGGCAATAACGTTGAGCCGCTGTCCCTTTCCGCCTCCCTGACAGTCGTGTGGACATTCTCTCTCATTGACTTCCGTTGTGTGGATTTTTTTCTCAGTCGGCTTGTCGTATTCGTTGTTTTTGTCCCCTTTGTTGTTGTTGTTGTTGTTGTGGTGGTGGTGGTGGTGGTGGTGGTGGTGGTGGTGGTGGTGTGTGTGTGTGTGTGTGTGTGTGTGTGTGTGTGTGTGTGTAATAGGTTGAAAGTGATGAAGTCATTATCTGCAATAGGGCCGGCTTCGTTTTGTCAGCAGGAAAACAAGATAGCCGAGCTCGTAGACCTTTGGACTTTCAGGGCTCTGGTCGTGAGTTCGAAACCAGGTCCAAATTTGTGTACTGGCCTTTTCCCCCTTGTCCCGTCTTTGGTATCGTCCTTATTTTAGGGGGGAGGGGGGGAGACGTCAAACTCGTAAATAACCAACTAACCAATCAAACCATCTAAACAATCCACTGGGTAGCAACCAAGCAAGCAACCAAGCAACCAACCAGTCAACCAACCAGCAAACCGACCACAATTCAGGACTCTTGCAGCATGCCGAGGATGTCCAGTAGAGTGTCATCACACCCTGCACGCGACAGTCAACGGTCAGCACTTTGAGAGGAGGGTAGGGGCTGCTGGGTAGCGGGGTTTGATGGCCGCTTGATAGAAATTTCATCGTCAGTGCCAGTCGGATTACAGGACCCCTAGCACACGCCGCATAATGCACCTCATTCCTTCCTACAGTATCAGAGACAGCAAACCGTCACTCCCTCTCTCTCTCCCCCATACATTTTCACACCCCTCCCCTCTCTCCACCACACTCCCACCTATTGTGCGCTTGACTGCCATAGATCACGCTTGTTTTCTGCGATCAGCAGTAGCAGTTAGGACAACCACGAACTGCTTTAAAGAGAGTTAACTTAGCTAACACCCTAGCTGCTGCATTAATTTTTACATACTGTGCACGGAGCCTTTTAGGTTAAAACTACATGAAGGCCGTATTATTATGTCAATGAGGACCCGCACGAGTTTTCTGTTCTGTTTTGAATACTCTGTTTGTCCCGCTTTCCTAAAATCGCGTAACGTTACCCAATGCACAAACTGACGACGCAGCGACCTGCCCAGAAGAACCCTTCTCTACCGGTAGGAACTAACCTGCATCCACAAACGATAGATTTCTACTGGAGAACTGACTGTACCTATAGAATTAATATTCTGAAGGAGTGCTTTGTATTTGACCTCGGAAGCCTGAAAGAAAATGTCAGAGAAGCGAAACACCGAAACACCGAAACACAGACATCTCCACACGTGATGCAGCCATCGCACCCTGCAGCCTCCCCAACCAAGCTCCATCCATCAGCGAGTGATTGGTAACCAATTAACGATGCATGTTTCCACCCGGATCACTCCATCCTCCCACGATCGGCAACTCCACCTTCTGGGTAGCCAGAGTTACCGCTCCTCCCGCGTCGCTCTTTTGTCCGTGAAGGTCTTAAATCAGCAAAATAGCGCCCCTGTCGCTTGACCCTTGAGTTACACGGAGAGGACAGGGGTTTGGCCATGCAACTCGGTCGGGCAGAAGTAACACGACCACAAAGGAAGCGAACGTTTTGCAAAATATCGCGTGCAGCCTTCATGTGCAACAACCTGGCCTGGTAATGTCCCACGCTGGACGTGGAGGTTGAAGCTGTGGTCACTGGGTGACGTTAATGTCACACTGTTCCGAAGGAAAAACACAAGCCATGATAAGGCCTTGTAAGTTGTAAGTTTGTGGAAATGGTGAAAATGGTGTTAGACTCTACAGTGGAGGGGTGGGGGGTGTCCTTGTCCACTCCGGCTAGACACTTATACAGGTGGGTGGGGTGGGTGTAACGTCCTCTGTCCACTGCAGGCCTGACCTCAAGGCGGACGAACGGGGGGAAATAAAGGGTCTGCACGAAAGTTTATCCCCTGCAGGAATCGAACTTAAGACCTGAATCTACAAGTCAGATTCTCCACCATCTGAGTCACCCGCCGACTACTCCCGATTCCCCGAAGTCTTCGGCGTTACATGTTACTGGTACACGTATGTGAGGAACCCCTAACAGGTGTGCGTGTCATCATGGGCTGAAACACATTGTACGTCAGCCCAAGGAAACAGTTTCTTTTCTTGCGACACTCAGTTTTCAAGTACAACGAAGGCCTACATTAGATTCAGTCTGTTTGTCCGAGTTCCCGGTTTTCCAAGAGCAGCAGACAATCAGTTTCGACCCGCGTTGTTCCGTAAAAAATCTTTTCACAAATCGTTCAGATGAGCTGTCTGGGCTAAGTGCGTTTCTTTCTAGACAAACACTCAGTGGCACGTGTAGATGCTCC
>JACVVK020000178.1:1215000-1230382 GCA_018292915.2 Batillaria attramentaria | reverse complement strand
CCCCCGACTACTGCAGTACACTGATGGTTCAGCACATACCGATCAGCCACAAATCATCCTCTTCCTGCACCGAGTAATTCTCTCCATCCCTGCACAATTGTTCGGCATTTTGTCCAAGCATTCCGCCGATCGCCGCCGTTCAATTCCCTGTAATGGTTCTCAGATTGCTCTTGGCCTTTCTAGTGTTCCTGTACTGGCCGGGGCTCAGTCTGTCCTTCGGCTTTCTGCCTCATGAATTGCCGACTTCTTTCTCCGCAACACGCCTCGGTTCATGCTTTTGCCTGGTGGACGTCCTTATCGAGGGATTAGGGCTGTGTTCGGAAGATGCTGAGAAAAAGAAAACCTGATTTTATTGTTGTTGTTGTTGTTGTTTTTATTACTTTTGATTCAGAGGTGAGGACCTAATATTCGATCGCTGCTGTGTGAGAGAGAGAGAGAGAGAGAGAGGGTTTTCAAACGAGGGCAGATCATTTAGCACGAAACATACAGACAACACAACCAAAGACCCTCCCTCTGTGGCACCGAATCGCCCGAACACATGAAATGAATGGTACACAGTATTGTCAACTCGCCACCCTCGCTATATGAGTTAATATATTGTAGTAGTATAGTAGCAGCAGTAGTATATCTTAAAGCGTCCAGAGCCTTGTCACAAGAGTAGGTCATCTGGTAAAATCTTGGACAAAAATTTCTGAACGTAGATTCATAAGAGCCATAATACACACATACACACAGACCTCTACCCCTCCCCCACCCCACCCCCACGCCCCCGCTGTCCGCCCCCCCCCCCCCCCCCCCGCCTCCCCAACTCTCCTATCCCTACTTTTTCACACCTGTCCCTCCTAATCCGTATCCCCTGTTCCTTGGCTTCTTGGCCCATTTTGGTGAAAAGAAAATGGCAATTTGTAGCAAATAATGTGGTTCATGTACCAATCCACCTACCTGAGTTTCCATATGACCCCTGCACGTTAAGGACACAGGAACTGGTAATGCTCTAACTAGCACCAACGTGCACGCCGAAAAAGCTCTCGTAATCCTGTCTAGTCTCGCGAGACGTGACCTCCGATGTCCGCCCCAATTATGCCAGTTTCATTTGTACCTCATGTCTGACAACGCCATGGGGAACCACCCGACGATATGACCTCTGGTTTACATGGCGATGTTTTGTATGGTAATCGTACAGTGTTGATGGTCTCAGTATATGGCCGACCTGTCACCGAACAGGATCATGATAGGTCAGAATGCTGCTTTGTATTAGAGGTGGGTCGCTGTTGCGAGACAGCAGATCCTTTTGTTTTGTTTTGGTTTGGTTTTTTAAGATGTGATCTCTTCATTGACCAGTAACTGTTGACTTTCCTCTATCACATTCTAAACTGTCCGGCTTACAGTTGTTTCAGTATCGATTCACAATTCGTTCACGACCTTCTTCTTTACTTCCCTTTTGTTGTAGTCATAATCTTTCCGAACGAGACAGCTCATCTACGATGTCTTTGTGGAAATAAATACCGTATTTACTAACATTTCACAGAAAACGGTGCTCGAGCGAGCACAGGTATAATCGTCTTACCCTCCAAACTCGCATGTGCATAAACCAGAGTCCCCAGCCCTGATCGTCGGATCGTGTTTGCAGAGTTCGTTATTGCGCTGAAGCAGGTACGCATACCGGCATTCGAGCTGGTTTTCCACACCTGTGCACGGAGCGTTCGGGATGCTAGCCACATGGCTTGGTGCGGGAGGAAAATGCTGCTGGAATAATGAAAGCAAATCGAGGTCGATGTTCCGTTGTGTTTTGCTGTGTACGTCAGATTTGTACCGGTTGCGTTCCTGTTGCGTGTAGTTCATGCTTTGGATACCTGGCGGTAGAGAATTGTTACGTTTGGCGAAAGATGGTGGTGTGGTGGTGGTGGGTGTGTGTGGGGTCGATGGGGAGGGGATGGGGGAGGGGTTGAAGGAAGATAGTCTAGTCAGTGTGTGAGTGAGTATTTAGTCGGGCTTTAACGCCGAGAGAGAGAGAGAGAGAGGGTGGGTAGGTGTTTAGGGGTTTAACGTCCTTTTCCACCACATAGGGTGATATCAAAGACGGGGCAACGATGAAGAAGCCAGCGCACAAATATTTGGCCCCAACCGGGATACGAACTCACGACCCGAGCATTAGAAGTCCAACGCTGTACTATTCGGCCACCCCGGCTCCCCAGAGAGAGAGAGAGAGAGAGAGAGAGAATGACAATGACAATTTTTTTTTTAATTTCAGTTAGGCTTTTGGCCCATGACTGAAAGGGGGGGGGGGAGGTAGGCAACACAAGAATACAATATCATATTACATAGATGAGAGAGAGAGAGAGAGAGTGTGTGTGTGTGTGTGTGTGTGTGTGTGTGTGTGTGTGTGTGTGTGTGTGTGTGTGTGTGTGTGTGTTGGTGGATGGGCACGCTCCGTGTAAGGGGGAAGGGGGGGGGGGCGGCGGAAAGGGGGAGGGGGTACAGGCACCAAAGCGTGAGGAAACTCCTTCAAAAGGAACGTTCATCACAAAACCATACTCATGTATACATAATATATATGCATATGCAAGACATCGGTTTTCTTCGGAAACGGACGTCGAGCAGAAGCAGAGGCGGAAATTATAAGAAACTGATACCGCTGAAAGGCTCCATGATACAAAATTAATCCCACATGCACGATGACGCAAAGTATGCACCTATTACAAAACAAATCTCCTTTGGACAAAACATCTTACCTCAGCACACTGATTTGTGCAGTGCAGATCGATTTGCATGAAATTTGGCAGAGCAAACTGATAGTCCTAAACATGTCATTTCTATGCTTCAAGTTCGTGATGGTACATAGTCTGCACACTTTGGAAAAACGTTTCCATGGGAAGGAAGATGTTACGTCAGTGGCGCTTACATAAATGCAACGTGGCTTGCAAAAATATCTTGATGGAAAGAAAACGTTACCTGGGTTTATTTGTACATCTGCAAAGCGGGCGGAAAGGGGAGTTGGGGGGGAGGGGGGAGGGAGGGAAGGAGAGAGAGAGAGAGAGAGAGACAGAGACAGAGAGAGACAGACAGGACAGACACTGAGACAGCAGAGTCCAGTCCTGTGAGAGCCTGCGGTTTTAAAAGCACCATGCAGTATTATTATTATTATCATTATTGAGAGAGAGCGAGAGAGAGAGAGACAGAGACAGAGACAGAGACAGACAGGACAGACAGACAGACAGACAGACAGCAGAGTCCAGTCCTGTTGAAAGCCCTGCGGTTTAAAAGCACCATGCAGTATTATTATTATTATCATTATTGAGAGAGAGAGAGAGAGGAGAGAGAGGAGAGAGACAGAGAGAGAGAGAGAGAGAGAGAGAGAGAGAGAGAGTAGGCTTTCGGCCCATGACTGAAAAGGGGGTGGGGTGAGGTGGGGAGTGGGGTGAGCATGTACACTCCGCACGTTCACATAAGCATATGCACGCGCGCGCGCGCGCGCACGCACACACACACACACACCCACACACACACACACACACACACACACACACAGCACACACACCCACACACATCCCACACACCACACACACACACTGAGAGAGAGAGAGAGAGAGAGTAACAAAAACTTACACTAACTCGTTCACCTCAACGCACCACAGTATGCAAGGTGGAAAAACCCTCGGTTTATCAAAGAAAAAAAAAAAAGAAAAAAGGTAGAAGCTGCCAATTTCTGCTACGGTTTGTTGTCAGTGCGCGGTGATTGTCGGAGTGGTCCCAGGGTACAAAATGTAGGCCTGTTCCAGCCATAGTGAAGGCGCTAAGCTAGTTTATTTTGATGAAGTGCCGACCATCAACAGTGAGAAAGATAAAAAAGAGGTAAAAAAAAAAAAAGAAAAAAAAAAAAGAGGGCTGGTGTGGTGGTTTCCCCAAGCAAGCCTTTGCCTTTGGCGAGACGGTGATGGAAATACACGCGTAGGTGTATCCAGAAGGATCGACTTGAAGTCGGTGCGTTTGTGTAGATCAGTGATTCCTCGGACTGAGAGAGAGGGGTGGGTGGGGTGGGTGTCAGGGGGTTTAACGTCCTTTTCCACCACATACGGGTGATATCAAAGGACGGGGCAACGATGATGAAAAAGCCAGCACATATATCTGGCCCCAGCCGGGATACGAACTCACGACCCGAGCATTAGAAGTCCACGCTCTACCATTCGGCCACCCCGGCCTCCCCAGACTGAGAGAGAGAGAGAGAGAAGAGAGAGAGAGAGAGAGAGAGAGAGGAGAGAGAGAGAGAGACAGACAGACAGACAGACAGGCAGACGACAGACAGACAGACAGACAGACAAGACAGACAGACAGACAGAGAGTGGATAGAACTCCCCTTTTACTGTCATAATTGCTTTTGCGACCACCTCTATAGAACTGAGACAGACAGACAGACAGACGGAGACAGAGACAGACGGAGAACATAGAACTCCCCTTTTACTGTCATAATTGCGTTTGCGACCACCTCTATAGAACTGTCAACATAAGACATAAGGTTTAGTTATAAGCGATCGCCCATTTTGGTTTTACTTGTATTTAAAAAAAAAGTTCCTTGAAGTGGGTGAAACTCGGCTGTGTGGCAACAGCCTCCCCATCGGGCCCATAGCACACCCGCTCTGGGTAGGAGCCGACCTAGGTAGGAAAAATCCCGCTTGCCTCGGCTGGGATTCGAACCCGGGTCTCCCGGTCCATGATCCGAAGTGCTAACCACTACACTACGGGGGCCGGATAGTTCCTATTTTTATACACACTGCTTGCGGCTTTTCGTTGATATTACAGACCTTTAATCTGATGATTTATTTGGGAAGAACAGTTTTGGCTCAGTCGTAAAATTAGCCAGTGTACTGAATGTTTATTCTTACAAGGCACGACTGACCTACTTCGGGGGAAAAACATTTCGAAATTTTGTGGTCGTAGTTTATTTTTCCAAGACCATATGGCGCACCCGACCGCCCTGAAACTAAATTCTCTTGACTTCATTTGACCAGTCTTTCTTTTTCTAGTTGGAACCGACTTACTGCTCTCTATTTTTGGCATCTTTTGTCTGAAAATAAAACTGATCTCTCCTGCAAGATAACTGAGAGATGAAAAGAGCAATATCATTAGTCTTTGTTTGAATAACAGGAAGCTTTTTCGTTCGGTTAGCGTTGGTGGATGCGTTGCTATTGGCGACTTTGACATTTAGCCAATTAAAGCAGCAAACTTTCGTCTTGAAAGTTGTAATTATTATTTGTGCTTCCTGTAGTTAAATTGTAGATCTTTAAACAGTCTCATACATAATAATAATAATAATAATAATAATGATAATAATAATAATAATAATAATAATTGCGTATTGTGTATTCGCTTTACCCAGTTTTCTTGAACTGGATCAAAGCGCCGGGAACTGAACCCGACACGCACGCTCACGTGAATCACACGCATTCTCTCACACACTGGACATAAACACATTATACTAATCACGTGGTGCGAAGGGTCCGCTCAGCAATTTCTGTTTCGGAATTTAGAATTGCATTTTTTTTTTTAAATTTTGTGGACTGAACATTTTCCAAAGCAGATTTGGTTTGGAGATGAAACGATATACAAATAAGTGTATGCAATTGCACCCCTGTGTTCTGCTATCAATTATTATGTCAATCAATTATTTACATCATTGTGCAGCTTGCAACTTATTTTTCAAACCTTCTTTATTCTTATTATACTTCTTTTTATCAAGAATAAAAACACGACATTTTAGGCTGGGCCCGTATGTAAAACTCGAGGTTAATTCAACTCACGGCTACGGGCCTAACCCAGACTAGGACAAAAGAAACCCCAAAACAAACTTAAATAAAAAAGGAAGCGAAGAAAGAAAGACAAAAATCCTTCTATAACGGCTTAGGTACCATGGTGGAATGGACCCGCTTCCTGATTTAAAAAAAATTAACCCTAGTGCTAGTTTAGTTTGAGGCTAGACTCTAACTCTGGGCTAAAATCCCTAACCTCAACTTTTACATGCGGGCCCAGGTAATTACCTAATAGATTACTGAGGTAGGCAGTTACGCTCGAGTTCTTTGTCTACCACAAGAAGGACATCAAAGACGGAGCCATAATATCATCCTTGATGTGGAATGGTCGCTTAGTCACGAACTCAATCTAGTCCCCCCTCTTGCTCTCAACCCGCCCTAGACAGTTATTGGGATAATTTGGATGGGAGTCTTTGAACAAAGTCCAGATCCGGCCTCTGAAGCTCTGTGTAAGCTCCCAAATCATTGATTACAGCGGCGTCTCTGACCTGGTTTAAGCGCCAGACAAAGCAGCGCGTTTCACGTGCTTGCACGCACAAAGCCCTGACCTGGTTTGCAAAGACCCTATTTTGGCTTTTTGAGGTGACGGGGGTTTCGGTCAGGTACGTGTTGTCCTTATCGCGGCAGCACAAAGCCTATTGGTTGGCACGAAAACGTTGTCTTTGATCGAAAAGTACGTAGATTTGATGTGATAATTGAGTCAGTGTGTGTGTTCATCGGAGAGGGTCTCGGCTTTGGGTTTCTCTTAGACACACGGCAATCTTTGATCTCCATCCAATCATCGGTTTGGTTTATGTGGGTTATTGGGTTGTCTTTCGTTGTTTCGTTGTTGTTGTTTTTTTGTTGTTGTTGTTGTTTTTTTTTTTGTTGTTTAGTATTTTTTTCTCTTTTTTTATATTTTTTTTTATTCTTTTTTATATTTTTTTATTTTTTTTTTATTTATTTTTTTTATTTTTTTTTTATTTTTATTTTTTATTTATTTATTTATTTATTTTTTTTTTTTTTTTGGGGGGGGGGGGGGCGTCATTTTGCTTTGTCGGTTACTCTGATGTTTTATTGCCTTCCATTTTGCGGGCACCGTTTGCCCTTAGAAAACATAGGCATGGCACGTGAAGTTATTAAAGTATCAAACATCTGAAAATTGGATGCGCTCTTTCCATTTTTATCACTGCCAGTGCTGTGATCCGTGTACATGATTTGTAACCTTGATGGGCGCATTTTCTGTGTAATAGCCGGAACTTCCTGGATATAAAACATGTAGGTGGTTATCCTCTCTCTCTCTCTCTCTCTCTCTCTGTATCTCTCTCTCCCTCCCTCTGTGTGTGTGTGGTGTGTGTGTGTGTGTGTGTGTGTGTGTGTGTGTGTGTGTGTGTGTGTGTGTGTGTCCAATCGATAAAACCTGCATGGGTTGTTTGAGCACAATACATACTAGTTCCAGAGAGAGAGAGAGAGAGAGAGAGAGAGAGAGAGAGAGAGAGATTCTATAACGGAATAAATCACAGACAAATAAAAACCATTTTCAAACTTGCGGTTGAGAGAGAGAGAGAGAGAGAGAGAGATTTTACAACGGAATAAATCACAGACACATGAAACCAGTTTCAAACTTGCGGTTGAGAGAGAGAGAGAGGAGAGAGAGAGAGAGAGAGAGAGAGAGCCTTCATTTTACAACGGAGACAGTTATAGAATCATAAAACCATGTCCAAGCACGTTCCGTCGCAAGAGAGACAGACAGACAAACAGACAGACGCAAGCAGGCAGAGAGCAGCGTCACAAACAGACAGACGCAAGCAGGCAGAGAGCAGCGTCCAAATCACACGCATGAAAACGAAACAACCAAATAATAATAACAATAAAATGAAACCTCTCGCCCCTCTCACAACAATCACCAGCTTCCACGCCAGTTGATACACAGAATTTAGCACGTGTGATGGGAAGGTCAGAGAGCTAATGGCGAAACTCGACACAAGCCACCAGTCAGGGGGGCCATTACAAAACCATCTCTTTGACAGCACGTGACATTTTCTTGACTCGTGTCCGGGCCACGTACAGGCCATTAGGGACAACACGGGGTCAAAAACAATTTTCTCGGCACTTGCTGTTTGGGGAGGGCGCCTAGGTGAATCAATTTTAACGCCTGAGGCTCCGCCCCTCTTGGGAAGAGTAGTTTGTGTAGTCTGTTCGTATGTGTGATTTTTTTTTCTCAGTTCCTCGGGGTCAGGGAGTTTAGCCCCGGGTTAGAGTCTAACCTCGAACTAAACTAGCTCTAGGGTTATTTTTTTTTTAATCAGGAATAGGGTCCATTCCAGCAAGATGCCTAAGCCGGTATAGAAGGATTTTTGTCTTTCTTTCTTCGCTTCCTTTTTTTAATTTAATTTTGTTTTGGGGTTTCCTTTGTCCTAGTTTTGGTTAGGCCCGTAACCGTGGGTTAAATTAACCTCGAGTTTTACACACGGGCCCTGGTTTTATCTAAAACGATAAATGTAAAAGAACCCCTCAAAACAACAACAACAACAACAAGGATTACAACAACAACAACAACAACAACGAGAATTTAAAATAAAATAAAATCAGGAGCTCGGAACAACAACATAAACAAAATAAAGTTACCTTGACATTCATACATAGTCAAATTAACCAATATTCAGCGGCAATTTTATTTTCAATTTGACCTAGAACCGTACGTTTTAGGGATGGCAAATTGAGTGCTATCATTATTAGTTATTATTTTCCGCCTTGTTTTGTCTTTTTGTAGGCCAGGTGGACGAAGCTACCCAGAATATGATGAAGATGCCAAGGTGCGGTAACTCGGACAATATCGAGCTGGGAGCTGGGGCCAGGCGGAAACGATATGCTTTACAAGGTAAGAGTTCCCTCCCCATCACCACACCCCTTCCCCTCCCCCCCCCCCCCCCCGCTCCCCCATCTTTATCATCGATACGCCTATATGGAAAGACCAAATTTGCAATTGAAGGAGTTTGGCTATTATCAAACATTTTCGTAATACCTTCGGGGATGTTGGTTGGGATACTTTCACTGTTCAGCAATACTGCTATAAAAATGCTGTTAAAGGGGTAATATTTATGATGTTTATGCTCACCGATCGTTCTGAGCTGTTTTCGTGTTATCTATCATCAGACCACTTAGACTCATGACACGCTGGAGGGAGGGTGGGTGAGTGTTTAGGTGTTTAACGTCCTTTTCCGCCACGTTGACACACGGGACACGGTTTTTGTTCGAAGAAACATGAAGAACAGCTCAAACCATGCTCCGAAAACAAATTCAAAAGGATAACAATTAGTTCATTAATATAGGCGCTTTATCCCAAATATATGGCTCAAAGCGCCGCGAGCGAAACCCAACACGCGCGCTCACGTGAATCACGCGCATTCTCTCACACACCGGACATGAACACATTACAATCGCGTGGTGCCAAGGGTCAGCTCAGCAATTTAAGTGTCGGAATTTTTAGAATTGCATTTTTTTTTTTTTTTTTTTTTTGTGGGCTGAACATTTTCAAAGCAGAGGGGAGGAAGCCGGAGTACCCGGAGAGAACCCCCGACGGTCGGCCCGAATGAACAGTGCCACACACGAGAAAGAAAGTTTCTTCGCCCCGAGTGGGACTCGAAGCTGACCTCTCGCATTGGTGATCTAGTCTTAACCGCTAGACCACCGACCGCCCCATGGCCGTTTAAGTTCGCTCACTATGAGTGCAGTGGCTCACCCATTGAAGTCGTCGTTCCGGAAATCACTGCCCAGTTTGCACTTTGACATTTCCCACTGCACTTGGCTGTCCCGTTAACCTCTCCACTCAGTTCTGACATCACTTTGACGGGATTTCCTCCCCGGCGGCTTTGGCACGAGTGATCTGCCCTTGCACGACACACAGCACCGTCCTGCGCGCGCGCACACACACACACACACACACACACACACACACACACACACACACACACACACACACACACACACACACACACCCGAAAGTACAAGCTGTTAGATACTGCTCTCTCTCTCTCTCTCCCTCTCTCTCTCTCTCCGCCTAGAAAACTGTTAATGTTAATTGCATCCACCGTTGTAAAATAAAGATTCATTGATTCGTTGACTCTCTCTCTCTCTCTCTTTAGATGCTCGCTCTAAAAATAAATAAATAAAAATAATAAGTAGATAAACGTTCTGCCTCAGTGCAATACGCATGGAGTGAAAAAAAAGTTTCTTATGGCATTGTAAACATTGCACATTCGACTGAAAGCACCTGTTCACACTGGCGCGCGCGCGCGCACACACACACACACACACACACACACACACACACACACACACACACACACACACACACACACACACACACACACACACACACGACTCACACCATTCTTCTCGGCAAAAAGTGCAAGTTGTTGGGTACAAACAGGAGTCGCGCGTGCACATGTCAGTTATATCATGTTGTTGGCACTCCTGGCGGTGTTAACTGTGGGTGCGTACGGAAATGTTCTTTGAACGATCGAGCTGCATGTACTTTTGTTACTGCAGTCTGCGCGCGTCATTGATGGCAATAGTGGAGATGGTGGTGGTGGTGGTGGATTGGGGGATGGGGGTTCGGGGCATGGAAGGAGTCGGTGGGTGGGTGGGTGTTTTGGGGGTTTAACGTCCTTTTCCACCACGTACGGGTGATATCAAAGACGGGGCAACGATGAAAAAGCCAGCACAAATGTTTGGCCCCAGCCGGGATACGAACTCACGACCTGAGCATTAGAAGTCCAACGCTCTACCATTCGGACACCCCGGCTCCCCAGGGGCATGGAAAGAAGGAGAAGCTATATCAGAATGAAAGTAAGCTTAAGTAGACCTACGCCGTACAAAAGCCGCTTAGAAGTGAAATTCCAACCGGGCTTCGTAAACTTCCTAGTATGAGCGTGAAAGTTTGCATTTTGCAGTCCCCGTCATCGTTAACCCGACTCCAGCACAAATTATGTTCATTCCTATACTTGAAAGGAAGTGTATGTTGGGAAAAACGGAAGTCTCGTGTGTCCCCAGCACCGTCTTAATTAGTATGCAAGCAATAACTGCTCCCTTCTGATATCGCCCTAACCGTTAATACATCCCCGGTGATGTATCAACGTGCGTTTGGGAGGCTCAGGGGTTGTGCATTATTGATAGTGGTCGAGGTATTCTGTCTGCGTGGAAATAGATAAAAACCGCTTCGTAGGCAATAGAGCTGTTGTTGGCTTAGCATTGTGTAGCCCGTCTGGAGAATAGTTCAACGCTGATATTTCATGTTTAAAACGCATCACAGAAACCAACTTTGGTTTTGGAAGTGTACTTGTGAATACGCTGATACGCTCGTCTGTGTCTATCTTCATGATTAGTAGAGTTATGACTCATGTCGTCTACAGGCTGAGCGAGCGGCCGGCGAAAGTTCCAGTCCTCCGATAGCTTTTTGAGCCTAGAAATCTTGGGCAAAGTGCGTATGAAGGAACCTAGACGTGAACCTACATGTTGCGTCCCACAAGCAGCGGTGGTTGTAAAACGACACAGTAATGCTTTTAGTCGAATGTGCAGGAAGATGAAGTTTGTGTTTTTATCACCCCACGCGTACTGCACTGACGCAGAACGTTTATCTACTTTTTTGCTTTCGAGCGAACATCTCAACAACAAACAAAAAAGAGCTAGAGAGAGAGAGAGACAGAGACAGAGACACAGAGAGACAGAGAGTGTCTGGTTCTTCCTGGTTATACCAATCAATAAATGCAGGTTTATGGCAGATGACGTGCAGATCAAGGCTGTTTTGAAAGTTGTTTTGCTGCTATTGAGTGATTTGTTTTGATCACGACCACGTCTCGACGGAGAAGGGAAAAATGACAGGTTAAAGACTCATATTCCGAATTATCGAGACTTACACTTCTTTTTTTTTCCCGGAGCTGTCTCAGTGGCGTAATCGCACCACTTCTATAGACACTAGTACCACAGTTCCGGCCACACGTAGGTCGGCATTTAGGGAGCAGAAGCCAAACCACACAGCGTCTGCCGCAGTTTATTACGCGGCTTGCTGGGAGAGCTTTGGGCCGTTGAAGTTCTCGTTCGCACGGCCAGCAAACGTCAGTGTGTTTCATTTCGAGCGCTACTAACCTTTAGATACATGTAGATTATTTTGAGCATGCAGGCGTACTCGCGAGCATATTGTTTTTAAAAACGAAATCTGTCTTATCTGAAGCCTATTAAAAAAGTTGAATAATGGGGCTTTAAACAAAATGTCGAAAGAAATCGACAGCATTTTGGTAATCGTGTTCAACACGGCCTTGGTTTGTTGGTGCTGTCAAAACATACCACTTAGCATGACGTCGAAGACAGTGCTGCTGCTGCTGCTGCTGCTGATGATGATGATGATGATGGCGACGACGACCTGACGACGATGACGACGACGACGACACCGATGATGATGATGATGATGATGATGATGATGATTTTTTTTTGTGCAGGCAGCAAATGGCAAACGACACAGCTAACATACAAGGTGTCTGAATATCCTGGGAGCATGCCGCGGTCAAAGGTGGACGATGAAATAGACCGAGCATTGAAGGTACAGCGCCTCTCTCTCTCTCTCTCTCTCTCTCTCTCTCTCTCTCTGTGGGAGCCGGGGTGGTCGAATGGTTGAGCGTTGGACTTCTAATGCTCGGGTCGTGAGTTCGTATCCCGGCTGGGGCTAAATATTTGTGCTGGCTTTTTTATCGTTGCCCCGTCTTTGATATCACCCTATGTGGTGGAAAAGGACGTTAAACCCCCAAACACCCACCCACCCATTCCCCCCCCCCCTCCTCTCTCTCCCCCCCCCCCCCCAAAAAAAAAAAAAAAACCAAAAAAAAAACCATATGATCAAGGCCTCGTGAACATGTTTTTCCTGCACCGGTTACATAAACGCTATTTGTTTTGATAAACTTACGCCAGGCCCATATCGACATCTGTATCGCCCTTGTCGGCAGCAGCGGGATATAGTCAAGCAGCAATGTATGATGAATGAAGTGCAGGTCACTTTCTCACGCTGTATCACAAGGGGAAAAGCTTGCTCAGCAAAATACAAAGTGGCCGTCGCTCTATCTGATGTGACGTGGAGTACAGATGACCGCGCTGACAAGTCCCTCGGCGTCAAGGTCACGTGTACAGAAAACAGTGTTTTGGCCAGGATGTTAGTGTGACTGGAAGGGGAGCCGGGGTGGTCGAATGGTAGAGCGTTGGAATTCTAATGCTCGGGTCGTGAGTTCCATCCCGGCTGGGGCCAAATATCTGTGCTGGCTTTTTCATTGTTGCCCCGTCTTTGATATCACCCTATGTGGTGGAAAAGGACGTTAAACCCCCCCAAACCCCCATCAACCCACCCACCCGTTTGACTGGAAACTTTGCCGATTTTTTTTTTAAGTTGGACACAATAAAATATTTGATATCTAGGTTTTCACGTGCGCCATTACCTCAGAATTAAGTGTTTTTGTTCATTAAAAATTTTTTTTTTTCTTGAATATTGGATTTGAATGCGCACCAGTCATTTGAATAATATTGACTCAGTTCCTGCCGAGTAAAATTGGGGTTGTGGCCTCAATAATAAAAAAATATCATAATTAATCTATGTCTACTTGGATTTAAATTTGGCTGATTGGGAGTGTCGCACTTTGATTTTACTCGTGTTTGCTGCAGTAAGAGCCATCAAGGAACCAATAATCTCGCCTGATTTTCGCATACAGGGCCAAAACCGAAAAAGAACCTTAAACGTGGAATACTCCTACGCGGAACGAAATGTACTAGTGTGCTGTGTCACCACCAATGAAAATGCGTGTCCATATTTCTCAAATTCAAATTGAAAATCTTTATTGTTTAGGCCAGCGGCCCGTTACGAAGCAGATATGCATACAGTGACATATTACCGTTACTACATGTTATTATTATTATTTGATAACAATATCAATAGGCCCTAGGTTTCATTCAAACAAAACCGTAGCTGACAACGGCTAACGCGTTTTCCAGTTTGTAATCGACACACGTCAGTAGCCTTTGTAGCAGGTCGGGTTCATTATGAATGGCAACGTTATTCACTTGTTTCTGTGTGACTGGGCTGGGTCAGTAGACATTGATAAGTATCGCCGGTAATTTAGTGTAACACTTCCGGTACTACTTAGTCTCTTGGCGTATACTACTCCCACACAAGTCGTATGTCTAGACAGAGTGCAGGAGGCGTACTGGCTGTCCCAGTTGCGAGGTCTGTTGATGGCCTGTTTACTGAGCGTCATTTTTTTTTTTTTTTTTTTGTGCATACAATAATGTTTACTTGCACATAATAATAATGGTAATAATAATAATAATAAATCGTACTTATGTAGCGCAGATTCGCACAAAGTGACTCCCGCCTTCATACCAACAAATATCACACACACACACACACACACACACACACACACACACACACACACACACACACACTTACACACACACACACACACACACACACACACACACACACACACACACACACACACACACACACGCACACACACACACACACACGCACGCACGCACGCACGCACGCACGCACAGAGCGAGCCGCGAGCGAGCGAGCGAGCGAGAGAGAGAGAGAGAGAGAGAGAGCATTAACAATGTTTCTGCTTTCGTAGGAGGTGTCTGTGCGCATATGAGTGCGTGTGTCCGGGGGGGGGGGGGGGGGGGGGGGGGGAGTGTGTACAAGTCTTTGTTAAAAAACGAATCAGCTTAAAATTGTTTAGAACCGACCCGGTAAACGCCTTGATGCTTTTATTTAATGACCTCTCCATACAAAATGACCTTTCTATACAAATTACTGTGTATGACATCAGACGAGAACGTCCGTGATATTTGGCTAATGTTTCTCGTTTATTCTCCAGGTATGGGCAAAGGTGACGCCGCTGCAATTCACCAAAAAGGATTACGGCAGGGCCGACCTTGACATCAGGTTCGTCCGCCGTTCCCATGGCGACGGTAACCCTTTCGACGGAAGAGGCCGGACCTTGGCACACGCTTTCTTCCCCCAGTACGGCGGTGATGCTCATTTTGACGAAGAAGAGGAATGGACAGTATCTTTGCCTTCAGGTGTGCAATCACAAATACGTATCGATAGTATTGCAATTTATCCGACTTATTGACCTTTGATAGTGGCCTTTGATAGCTTTGCTTTGATACGGAGTTTGCCTGTCTAATGTAGAAACGGGGAGCCGTGGTGGCCGAGTGGTAGAGCGTTGGACTCTCAATGCTCGGGTCGTGAGTTCGAATCCCGCCGGTTGGGGCCAAATATTTGTGCTGGCCTTTTTTTTCCTCGTTGCCCCGTCTTTGATATCACCCTTATGTGGTGAAAAAGGACGTTAAACTCCCAAACACCCGCCCACCCACCCTAATATAGAAACTACCGCCATTTGGTAAAGATAATTAATAATAATAATAAATAATAATAATAATAAATGGTATTTCTAGGGCGCGTTTCTTTAAATAAAACTCAATGCGCCTATCACTCACTCACACTCACGCACATCATACAATTAATTAATTCTCTTCGGTCGCTCCGGCCG
>JACVVK020000178.1:1195000-1207500 GCA_018292915.2 Batillaria attramentaria | reverse complement strand
AGGGGGTGTCTTGTTAGGGAGGGGGGGGGGCAATGTGGATTTCTAAGTCATGTATGCTATACAAAACTGTGAAGCCTTTATAAAACTGTTAGCGTATCTGAACTTGTCTTTGTAGGTGATGAAAGATTCGAACCGGATTAGTAATAGTGTATTGCCTGGTATACTATGTTTAAAACCACCGAGCAACAGGCAATGTCCCTTGCTACACTTGATGCTACTCTTTTTTTTTTTTTTTTTTTTTTTCATGGTCCAATTCTTTGAGATTATCTGTAAATATTTGTAAAGATTTTATTTATAATGATGAACTTTTCCCAAAGTGGATACTGTTTGTTTTTGTTTTGTTTTTTTCCCCCTTGGATTATGAGAGCGCAGCGGTTTTATCATGTATGCTTGCCATGTAAGATAGAAATGAATGAATGAAGTGTAAATGGTTGCATAGCGAGAAAGTTATTTTGTACCTGATGTTCGCGTAAGTGATACTCATAAACGATTTATTAGTAATCTTGAAGATTGGCTGAAGTGGCCTCTTTATTACTTTTTAGTATTTATCTTTATTTTATTGTTTCATGTCGTATGTATGTAAAAATAAATCTTTTGTACAAATTGTAATATTGTGGTGTTTGACGATTTCTTCTTCTTCTTCTTCTTGCTATTATGACGTTGTTGTTGTTGTTGTTGTTAGTCGTGTTAGTCTTGTTATTACAATGCAATCGACAATTGCAAGATTTAAAGAAACTAGCGTTCAGTGGTCACATATGATATTGTGCCAGTCCACACACACACACACACACACACACACACACACACACACACTGTCCACACACACAAACACACACACACACACACACACACACACACACACACACACAAGCATCGCCCCTCCCACTTCCGCCTCTGCGTACTGCTTGCCCACACCAATGACGCAGAATACTACGGTCAAAACTATAGGACACCGAGAACGATTCCACTGACTGCATGCTGCCGTTTAAGGCATCAAAACAAGGACCCATAATGGTTGTCATTATCACGATGTAAATGTTAGCGAAGCTGGAGACGGTCATGATTAGGTGCTAATTATCATAGATCGTCCGCTAGTCCAATTTATTCGGCTTACTGCGGATTTGCCGCCCTACTATTCGGCTATTTTGTCTTACCCCATCCCCCATCGTCCCCCCCCCCCCCCCCCCACACACACACACACACACACACACACACACACACACACACACACACACACACGTATACACACACACACACACCACACACACGCACACGCTGACACAGAGAGACAGACAGGCATGCACACAGACACACACACACACACACAAACGCACACGGACACACACACACACACACACACACACACACACACACACACACACACACACACACACACACACACACGCACGCACGCACGCACGCACGCACGCACGCACGCACGCACACGCTAACGCAGAGAGAGAGAGACAGGCATCCACACACACACACACACACACACACACACACACACACACACACACACACACACCCATGATTCACCAGTTCAACAAGAAGTATATTAATTTTTTTAAACCATCCACTGTTGTATCAACCAGCTTTGTACATGTAGCAGTGAAACCAACAACGTCAATAGGGAAACTCTAGACCAGAGTTAATGATCCTGTCACTGTGCCAGCAGCTCTTACAGAACCGTGTGTCAAGTGTCTGCAATTAACACAGTCAGAAATGAGGAAATCTGCGGATGTGCTAAGATTGTAATGGGTAGCCGCGGATCAGAGGTAAGTACTTAATTCATGGGTCAGTTGCGCGTGTCTTTATATAAACTCCTCCATTCGACCATTTTTATCAATCTTTCACAGACTGAGAAGCGGTGTCAGCATTCGAAGGTCAGTTTTTTTTTCTGCAGTTCATTTTTTTTTTAATTCTTATTTTGTTTACTGATTTTTTATTTTTTATTTATTTTTTATTTATTTATTTATTTATTTATTTTTTTTTTTTGGGGGGGGGGGCGTGGATGGGGGTAGGGGGTGCTTTTATTTGTTTTGTTTTATTATTATTATTATTATTTACAGAAGGCGAGGTGTGTGAATATTTACTAGGCATCGGTCACGTTTGTTTTTCATTTTGCAAGTATTAGACTTTTAGCAGGTGGAAAGTTTGGTCCAAAATAACTGTTATTATTTGCACTTATCTCTCTATAAGTATTCCAAATTTCTATAAATGCGAATGTTTCTCTTTATTTTGCTGTTTTATCAGCCTTTGACCCTAATCGTTTGGTTTGTTTAAATTATTTGTTTTTTTGGTGTGTACAATGTTTATTTTCCTGTTTGCTCGAAGTTTGCTGATGTTGTTATTAATCTTGTAATTATGTATATGTTTTAAAATTCTGTTGAATCGGCAAAAGTCATGTTTAAGCCATGACCCCCTCCACCTCACCCCCATATCTGTCTATATGCTGACCTCAGGTCATTGAATTTTGAAACGTTTTATCTATTTAATCCACTTGGGTCAGTTTTAAAGGCCATAGCCACGTCTTTAACTCAAACTTTCTTAATTCCCTCAGGGCGACAACATTTTCCAGTCATGAATCCAGTCCACCTTTCATTGACAATATTTGCCATTGTCGCATTCTGCGACAAGCGACTGGCCACGGGCACCACCCTCCCACACGACAAGGCCATAGAGGCTCTCTGCACGGATGAATGCTCAGACATTCTCAGCTACTGCATCAACCTGCGAGAGTGCGACAGCATCATCACAGACCCCGACGATGAGGCCAAAGAGCAGAGAGTGAAAGACGAGGAGAGGAGCCAGTGTCTGGAGGGATGCTGGACCTACGCCGACACCTGTCATTTGCATTGTATTGAGCGACATCGGCAACCGCACGCCTGACTCAGTGATCGTCTGGGGGAAAATCAACATGTTGTGTAAGTAGGAGCCTCGTTTCTGTTTTCAGTTGTTGTATTTTTGTCAGTGTTTTTGTTCTTGTTGTTCTATTTGTTGTTCTATTTTGATGTTATGATTTGTTGTTGTTCTTTTTATTGTTATTTCTGTTGTTATTGTTGTTGTTGCTGTTCGGGGATGGGGGGTCAATTTCAAATACCTTTATTGTGTGTCAGTCATCTATATAAACTAATGTCTTCGCTTAGGGAAGGGTTTCGTAATGGGGATAAATTTCTGGGATAGGTGTTTTTTTCGTTATTTCTGTTGTTGTTGTTCAGGGGGTGGACGGGGGGGGGGGGGGGGTAATTTCAAATACCTTTATTGTATCATTCATCTACACAAAAATTTCTCCTCTGTAAGGGGAGGAGGGGGATAAATCGATGGGGTGGGTGGTGATGGTGATGGTTCGTTGTTGTTTTGTTTTTAGCACTGTTCTTGTTTTCGTTCATTTGCTGTTCATTTTCTAGTTGTTGTCATTCTGTATTTCCTTGTTGTGCATGTGTTTCTCGATTCAAATGGTTTATCGTTTCGTTTTCCTTTGTCTGTTGTATATTTGCTTTCAGTTTGTTTGTTTGTTTGTTTCCTTTGGTGTTGTCTGGTTTTGGTTTTGACTTAATTTGGTTTATCATTTCGTGTTCCTTTGTTTGTTTGTTTTCTACTCTATTTTTCAAATGTATTTACTTGCAGCCGTTGTTATTGAACTGTGGATTGGTTCGTGCATTTGGGTTTGGGTTCAGTTTAGTGTTTCTGATAGACAGTGACGCTGATTAAAGGTAAGAATGCAAGACTGGGGTATCTGTGAAAACGAGTAAGTCTTTCAATTCATGAAATTTGTTATGGTACACGTGTCTTTGTTTGCAGTCTCTAGATTCCACTCTGTGTTGTGTGTTTCAGCCAAACAAGTACCACCACAACTGCCTTGAAATAAGGGGCTGGTCTTGCCTATGTCTGGACCAGCGACACTTGAAATCAGAATTGAAACTTGATATGACTGAAACGTACTTGAGACAAGACTAACTGCCGAATCTGCTTTCACCACGGACGTCAGTTTGAACTTAATGATCAAGTTATACGAATAAACATCAATAGTGACGTTCCTTATTTTCTCGTGATTTTGAGGTGTGTGTGTACGTACGTGTGTGTGTGTGAGAGAGAGAGAGAGAGAGAGAGAGAGAGAGAGATGCAGACAGACATACAGACAGACAGACGGACACAAAGACAGACACAAATTTAAGACAGGCAGACAGACACAGGGACAGAGACAGGAACTTTGTGCAGAACTGTTATTACGGCAGTACACGGTTTTGGTCGAACAAACAAACAAAACGTTTTGCATGTGAAGCATTTGCTCCAATTTCTAATGGAAGTTATGTGCCACGTTATCAGCATAGTTGTCAGACATGTCCGCGCGCACTAGACATAAAGACGCTGTGCGGACGTTTTATTCAGACGCGTATGTAATCAGGTCCCATTGGACCGTGTCTGCGATGACGCTGCACCGGAAACGTTGGAGGTGAAGTCTTTTGTGGGGCCCCTTTTAGATTGTTACTTGTCAATGTCGAAAAGGTGCTGGCAGCGGAATTCTTTGCAAAACGTCTTTCCAGACTTGAAACCTCTGCACGGACCATCTGTAAAACAAAAACAAAACAACCGAATGAAGAAGTGAAGGAAATTCCGGCCGCTCATCCAGGAGGAAGCACTGACGTAGCCATGTATTCGACCCCCCCCCCCCCCCCCCCCCCCCCTCGTGGCAGCGCCATTTTCTGATTTTTTCTCTTCTCCGGTCGAGGAAAGCTGGACGACCCGCCGGAGAGAAATCCCTAATTACCACCCTGGAAGCAAAAAACAAACAAACAAACAAACAAACAACACACACACACACACAAACACACGCGCGCGCGCGCGCGCGCACACGACAGTACATATCAGAACTCAATAAAAAGAACAAGATGGCCACTGACCAGCCCAATATGTTGTTTCCATTTAATCACCTGCTGTCGTCACGGTCGTACTTTTGTAATGCCATGTATACGGGAGGACACACACACACACACACACACACACACACACACACACACACACACACACACACACACACACACACACTCTCTCTCTCTCTCTCTCTCTCTCTCTCTCTCTCTCTCTCTCTCTCTCAATGGAAACAACTGACCGGGCTTGTCAGACCAATCTTGGTTTTGGAGGAGAGACGTCAAGTTGTTTTCTTTGAAATCTATGACGTTTTCCTCATTGGGATGACGCATAATACATTTGACGTAATAACTTTGATACAATTCTTGCAATGAAAGCAGCCCCATGAAAATTGAAGTGTTGCTGCTGCGCAGTGTAAAGATCGAATTTATACCGGCTCAATGTGTTTAACAGACAAGTCTGCGCGGCGAACGTTTTTTCACTATGTGTTATGTCTGCTGCGCGCGCGCGCACACAGACACACACAGACATACGCGCGCGCGCACGCACGCACGCACGCACGCACGCACGCACGCACGCAGACTTGCGCGAGCCGCGTTTGTGCATGTGCTCCATTGAGACCTATGTGGTGTTCTCTCACTCTACTATGCTATTGAGTGAGAGTCAGTGGGAAAAACAAAGCTCACTACATCAATGAAACTCCCGCTTTCCCCGTCTACAAATAGAGAACTTCCGAAAAGTGACGACACACCCCCACGTCAATCAAACATGACGTCGGCAAACTGACGCTGATACAGTTTTGCGTCAGTGCGCGTGTGCCTTTTCTGCGATGTTTGTGAGGCGTGTGGCTTGTGTAAAGGAAATGTGCTTCGAGTACAAATTTTCGAGTCAACTGACGACAACGGCTGCAGTGAATTTTTCTAATTTTTTTTGTATATTTTTTATGGCACCCCAGGCTCATTATCTATGTATAGTAGGAGCGATTTTGAGATCTAAAGTGTGTTCACCAGCACTTTCATCAGGTACGGTTTACGCCAAAAGTATAAAAGCGACAACCTCCAACATTCACTCAGTTGAGAGTCCGTATTCATGCTATCTATGTCCCAAAAATGGAGTGGTTTAGGTAAATATTACGCCTTTAAACGCCAGAAAGCCACTTTTTTTGAAAAGGGCGATAACTCGCAAATCATGTGTGCAATCGTACCTGGATCGGGCCTTCTATTCAACAATCTTGATTCATTTAGAAACCCCAAATTTGAAATCGATCGGTTTAGTATTTTCGGAGAAATAGGCATCTGAACTGGGTTCACATGCAATGTCAACTCAGGCTCGGTTTACATGAAAACTATAAGAGCGACCATTTTCTAGTAGTGAGTCAATTCAGAGTCCGTATTCAAGCTATCTACTGCCAAACAATTGAGTGATTTAAATAAATATTACGCCTGTACACGAAAGACAACCAACTTGTCTCAAAAGGGCGATAACTCCCAAATCACTTAAGCAATCATCACACGCTTGAATCGTCTAATGTAACATTTTGATAAATTTGGATACCCCAAATTTGAAGCCATTCGGTTAAGTATCTTCGAAGAAACGGGCCCGGACACAATTCACACACGCACACACACACGCACACACATCCGCACAGACGGCACTCACTGAGGAGGAGAACTGCGTTCGGAACACCATACGCGTCAGCATCGATGACGCAAGTTTTCTTACGTCATTGTCAGAGTTACACTTGCATAATCGTCTCTGCGGGAGATCGGCAGTGACGTGCGTTTGTACCACAGATGCTTGCCTATGAACGTGGAAATTTTAGCCCGTCCTATTATGTTGTTTCCATTACTATGGAAACAACATAAAAAGTGAACTTACTTTTCAATCGAACATTCACTGTGTCCGTTTCCAGTGCGAAATCCGTTGGCGCCATTTGGACATTTTCCCTCACAGCCGTTCGGGTTGGTCAATCTGTCACACACGTGTGTGTGTGTGTGTGTGTGTGTGTGTGTGTGTGTGTGTGTGTGTGTGTGTGTGTATGTATGTGTGTGTGTGAGTTAATATCATTATGGCCTGGTTCGGAACAGAATGGTCCCGTTGAAACCCATATCTAAACAGAAACCTATAATCATTTAAACGCGCCCGGTAACAACCTGTTCCAATGGGCTTTTACAATTTGTAGTCATGCGTGTGCGCGCATCGATCAGGTCATGACTACCTCTGACTCCGTTACTGTTTACTGGTGTATGTACATTTTAATGCACATTTCCCCGGAAAAGAGTGCGCCGGGAACATAGACATGTGATAATATCGACATGCTCCCGTAGCTGTGACGACACGGAATATAATAACATGAGTACTGATTCACTCTTCACGGATGCGGAATATATTAAACTTACCAGACACGTCATACCCAGTTGTTACTTACTTGCTCAGTGTGATATCTCCTAGTCTGTCTGTACTGGACACAGTGACAGGGAAGTCAGTCGTGAGACTCCGTTTTAACATTGCTACAGTTCAGCTAAACAAATTTAGGACACGCAGTTTTCTGATCACACTGACACCTATAGTCTTTATCTATACCAAGCCAAGTGTTCCTAGCAGAGAGTGGCAATCATATATCGTGGTGGACAATATAATTATAGCTCCAGATAATACTTTCTTTGTGACGAAGCCTTAAGGACATTTGACTGTCAACAATTTCTTGTACCACGGCGTCTGACAAAAACAAAACAAAACGAAAAAAAAAAAAAAAAACAACTGTAGCGAGATCTTGTGGCATATACACAGCTGTCTTTTGTAATAGCTACACTTTCCTATTGAAGTTCACGGAGATTCAGCATTCGTTTTCAAAGAGACATCGCGCTGCAGCTAACAGCAACTGCAACTGACTGTCAAGCGTGGTGAACTTTCAAGATCATTACGTAACAGTGTCTTCTTCTAAGATTCAACGCATCCCGATCAGTCTCGTACGTGTCTCAGCAAACTTCAGGATGGCAAACGACCAGCTGTCGTTCGGCGTTACAAACTTCGTCGTCGTTTCGCTATTTATACATTTCAGTTCTGCCTTCACAAACAGTTCGTCTTTGGGAAAGCCAGACCTTCGGGAACTTTCGATACACCTGCACACTTTGCCTGACGATCTGTTCTATAGAAATCCGATGCCTGAGCTGACTAAGTTGAATATGAGTTTCAAAACACTGGAACGGATTAACATGAGCGCATTTAGGCCATTAAAGAAGCTGAAACTTCTCAAAGTCGGCGGGCCAAATATTAATGACGTTCTTCCAGATCGCCTGCCGTCTTTAGAAATTTTGGACCTGAGAGGCAACGCTCTCCAAGAGTTTCCTGCAACATGCACAGAGGACGGTCAGTCTTTTTATCCCAGCTTGCGTCTTCTCGACCTCAGCGGTAACAGAAAACCTTTCCGACCTTCCTCGTCTCCTCCACGCCACCACTGCTTGCCGCAACTCAAAACTTTATGGATAAAACAAATGCTTGACATGAAAGAGCTCAATTTGTCCGCTTTTGAAACTTCTTCAAATTTGACAGAACTTTATGCTGCGGCTTCGGACGTCACTGAAATGTATCCTGGGTTTCTACCATCATTGGAAAAGTTAGACCTCCATGGAAACGAGCTGCACGTGTTTCCAACGACGTGCAGAAGGGGAGCTGGAGGTGCATCATTCTTCCCGCGTTTGTCTCATCTAGATTTAGCGAACAACAAACTGTCAAACTTCTCTTCTGCAGAAGACCTCCGTTACAGATTCGGCTACACAAATCCGTGTTTACCTGAACTCATAACTTTAAAACTGGACGGAAACAAGATGCCACTGTTTACCATGAACTGGTTAAGCTCTTTGGAAAACCTGAAAACAGTTACTGCTGTGTCCACAGGTATTTTATTACCTTCCGTGAGCAGACGACTTCCTTCTTTAGAAACGCTGCGTCTTGCAAACAACACCCTCACAGATTTTCCGTATGTCTGCACGGGATTCAGAAATGAGACGCTTTTTCCACAACTGAGAGAGCTGGATCTTAGCAACAATAATATAAGTTTCCCTTCCTGGTTGAGCGCACATGTCAAGCCTTTCAATGGCGGGAGTTGCAATGCATCCATGCCTGAGCTCAGACGTTTAAACCTACAGTCAAACAAAATGATTTCCATTCATGACTTTGCGTTTTCTTTTCTCTGGTATCCTAAACTGCAGTTCCTCAACCTGAAGGACATAGGACCTAAATTGAAACTGACGCGTTTCTTCAACCCGAGTTTGCGTACCTTGGACTTGAGTTTGAATGGCCTGGACTTCGCTTCCCGCCAAAATGAGGACATCTTCCTTGAGTGTACCAGCCTTACTATGCTTAATCTTGCCGGGAACGATTTCGAAGGCATTCGTACGTCTAAACTGAAGGAACTCTTGGCTCCTTTGGAGTCCTTACAAGTGCTGTACCTGAACAAATCCAAGCTTGATTTCATCGGTGAAGGTGTGTTCAAATCACTTGAACGGATCGCTGAGGTGTATCTCCAGAAAAACAAACTGTCGACGATTCCAGACGGGGCATTTGATGGTCTAAAACATTTGAGAACACTCAGACTGGACGGGAACGCAATCTGGACGATCAGCGAAGACGTGTTCAACATCGATACACGAATGCGACTGCGGTCTGTGAACCTCAGCCACAACCACTTCGAGTGTACCTGTTCGCTGTTGTGGTTATACCAATGGATCAAGTTCGATCAGTCAGTCTTCGATTACCTGAGTCCTTACGTTCGTCACGACTGCAAAAATCTGCCTGGTAAAAACCTGTCCACTTTCTTCCTGAACGACCAGAAGTGTTTACTGAGCCACAACGCGTCTGTCTTGATCCTCACATTCGCAAATGTGTTCATCATTGTGTTAACTGTGGTAGCCCTGTTGTACCGTTACCGCTGGCATATCCGCCTGGTCATGTACGAGGCAGTGCGTGGTGACCCTCAAGGCAGGTGGAGACAGCGTCGTCAGGGACAGTTCCAGTATGACCTCTTTGTGTGCTATGATAGTGAGGACAGTGACTGGGTCCTCCAGCACCTTGTACATGCTCTGGAGGATCAGATGGGGCTGCGGCTGTGTCTGCACGAGTACGACTTCATCTTGGGCAAGAACATTACGGACAACATCATGGACAGCTTGGCTGCTAGCAAGAGGGTTTTGGCCATTTTCTCGCCTAACTTCGCTGAGAGCGACTGGTGTAACTTTGAGCTGAGGGTGTGCATGAATCATGTGGTGGAGAGTGATGACGTCATGGTGATTGTGATTCTGGAGGAAGTGCCGGCACGTGACATGTCTGGGGCTATGCGAGCGCTGATGAAAACCACGACCTACATAAAATGGAACAATGACCCAGAGGCCATAACTTCGTTCTGGCGCCGTATGACTTTGGCATTGGCGGATGTTCTTCCAGGTGTTAATCAATGATCTAAGGTAACTGGCCTTTGGCCTTTGTGGAGGTGACAGTACTGCGTTGTGTAGCCGACTGCAATGGCAGCACGTGTCACGTACGACTGCTTTTTGTATGACTGTACACCTTGTGGAGACCAGTGATCTGTGCCAAGTTTAACTCTTAAAAGCCCACATAAAACTTGCAATTTCATTTGCAATCTTCAGGTCACTAGAAGCCACCTCAAGCCAATATTATGCAATCTGCAGTGGCCTCGAACACGAACATTAGAACAACAACAAGAGCAACAACAACAAAGGACACAATCCCCCCCCCCCCCAAACAAATCACCCATCCCTTCAGATACTTCTAACTGTGGTATTTTCCCACGAACTTTAGGACTTTGAAACATCGCAGCTGCATGGACGTATTGTATTAGACTAATCGCTATTGTCAATTGTGTGCCCGAACCAGGAAACTATTGAGGGACAAACAGCCGAGCATCCGGGTCGTAATAACTGTGGCGCTTTTATTTAGCTTCCGGTAGAATGGGTGACAACATAAGTAAACTGTTGTGAGATCCTTTTAACAGACAAATATACGCTTGTTTAATTTCTTCCCCAGTCAATTTCTTCCTTGAATCAGATCACGAGAACATATCATGCATAAGAAGTCAACGAATCAAAGCTCAATCAATCAAAGCTGAACAGGGTGTGATTGTGCGAGTGCAGGAAAATTGTTCAGTCGCTGAAGCAGGGTAGGCAAACTCTCTTGGTTTGGTGATACGAAGCTTAACGGCGTATCACCAATCTGCGCTACAGCGATCTTTTCTGCACGGCGATAGAGCTTTGGACTCTCAATGCTCTGGTCGTGAGTTCGAATCCCGGCCGGGACCAAACATTTGTGCTGGATTTCTCCTCGTTGCACTGTCTTTGATCTCACCCATATGTGGTGGAAAAGGACGTTAAACCTTAAAACACTCTCCCTGAAGTCGACCTGAGTTAAAAACAGTTCTTTTTTCCCCCTCAGTCATCGTATTCTTCATGCATGATGGGAAACTCACAGCTGTATTTTGCTTTCACGATCGTCACTTGCGCCTGGATTTTCGTGGTGTTGACATTCACAAACATGACATCTGCTTCGCCAGTGCTGAGCACTTTCAAACCATGTGGTGGTGTAGGGAGGATGTGCCGCTGTCATGATACCACAGCCGACTGCTCGGGAAACAGGGACTATGATCGACTCCCAAGGCTGACTTTTATCCCCGTGTTCCACCGGCACATCACGTCTCTGGACTTAAGTTACAACGGATATAAGTCAATTCCCACCGACGACTTCTTCCAAAACGTGACTGGCATATCAGATCTGGACTTGTCCAGTAATGACTTGTCTTACGTGAGTCCCGGGGCTTTCAAAGTCTTTCGACATCTCAAGTCACTCAACCTTGAATTCCACAAACTGAACTACAGCCAGCTGGAACTGGTTCTAGCCATTCCGTTTCTGGAGAAACTGAATCTTTTCACTGCACGCTTACCGCCCCTGCCTGACGACCTGTTTTACAGAAATCCTGCATCTCACCTAACAACGTTAAATGTAATCTTCAGCCAAATGGAGAGTCTGAATATGAGTGCATTTCGACCGTTGAAACGTTTAAAACATCTCAACACCGGAGCAGACACATTAAGCAACGTTATTTCTGACCACCTTCCCGTCTTAGAAAACTTAGTATTAGGCAACGAAATTCGCGATTTCCCAGTTACATGTGATGAAGACGGCCAGTCCTTCTACCCAAACCTGTTGAGTCTCGATCTTTTCTCCAACAGAATTTCCTTTCAGGGTCTTTCGTCTTCTCAACATCAGTACTGTTTGCCTCGGCTGAAAACTTTGGACCTGGGAAGTATGTTTACCCTGAAAGAAATCAATCTCACTGAATTCGAGTCTTTGCGAAATTTAAAAGTACTGAATCTTTCATCGTCGCGCCTCGGAACAATACATCCTGGTTATCTGCCGTCTCTTGAGAAACTAGATCTTTACGGTACTGACGTCCGTGAGTTCCCGCCGACTTGCACATCAGAAGGCCAGTCTATGTTTCCGCGACTGTCTTTTCTGGATCTATCGAACAGCCGTATCAGTAATCTTACTTCGTCATATGGGTTGAGTCCTACGCCAACACCGTGCTTACCTCAGCTCACTACACTGTTACTTGACGA
>JACVVK020000178.1:1120000-1190000 GCA_018292915.2 Batillaria attramentaria | reverse complement strand
CGATGCGCTACCTATTAGACCACCGCTCACCCCCATTTAGCGAATTTGAGATTATTCTTTTTTAGTTTCGGGTCACTAAACAACTAGTACAACTTCTGTGAAAGTTTAAAGGCTGAATGCAGCTAAAAAAAATGACTAAAAAAAACCAAAAAAAAAACAAACAAACAAAAAAAAAAAATATACTACAACCACGCCATGATTCCCACGTCACGATTTACCAGCCACTTTCTCAAAATGGCCGCTTTTCGACAGCAAGTTTTCCAACACACATACTTCAGGCCTACACCAAACTACAGAAATTTTTTTATACCAATGGAAAGCTCATTTTCTGAATACGTTCATCTGAAAAACCATTCTATTTACAATAGGAATCCAGCCTTGAAAATACAGAGTGGTGTTTTCTCTACGTTAAAAACAACAACAGAAGTCTCAGTGATTGTACCAGGATGACTAGCAGCGGATAAAGCAGGGTTTCGGAAGATCGCCATCAGCTACATAGTTCTCGCTCATTGTCCCCTTTCACTTATCCTGTCGCGAGACATGCATGCCTCTGCCCTGTCTTATCACTTTTACCAGAACTGCCGATTATGCATGGGAAAATCTGCAAATACATGCATTATAACTGTATTCCAGCAAGTGTTAGAGTTCGTTGATTCCCAAAGAACATATTTCCATGGATTTACTGATTAACACCAGGCAGAATGTCGACCAGTGCCAGCGTCATACGGCGCCAAAACGAGGCTATGGCCTCAGGGTCATTGTCCCACTCGATGTAGGTCGTGGTTTTCATCAGCGCTCGCATAGCGCCCGACATGTCACGTGCCGGCACTTCCTCCAGCATCACAATCACCATGACGTCATCACCTTCCACCACGTGGGTCAGGCACATCTCCAGCTCAAACTGACACCACTGGCTCTCAGCAAAGTTAGGGGAGAACACGGCCAGAACTCTCTTGCTGACATCCAAGCAGTCTGCGATGTTGTCAGTGATGTTCTTGCCCGGAATGAAATCACGTTGATGAATGCACAGTCGGAGTTCCATCTGCTCCTCTAACACTGGCATCAGGTAGTCAAGGACCCAGCGAACGTCTTCACTGTCGTAACACACGAAGAGGTCGTACTGGAAGTCTTCAGGACGACGCTGTCTCCATCTGGCCTCAGGATCGCGCCTGAACGCTTCGTAAACCACCAGGCGGACATACCAGCGGTAGCGGTAGGTCAACGTAGCGAATGAGAAAAGAAGGATGAAAACAGTCACACAGGTTATGATCAAGACGGATGCGTTGTAACTGAGTAAACATTTCTGTTCGTTGCTAAAGAAGGCGTCCAGATCTACACCAGGGATGTTGTTACATCGGTAACGAGTGTACGGATTGTGATAATCAAACAATGCCGGTTCGTGCCTGATCCACTGGTAGAACCACAGCAAGGAACACGCGCATTCAAAGGGGTTGTGGCTGAGGTTCAGAGTCTTCAGTCGTCTACGCGGGTCCGGGCCGAACGTGCTTTCGCCGATTGAGAAAATGGAGTTTTCGTCTAGTCTTAGTGAGGTGAGATGTTCAAGGTCATCAAATGTTCCGTCGGGTATTGTTGAAAGTTTATTCGCTTGCATGTTTATCTCGACCACATTCCTCAGGGACTTTAGTGTGTCTTTGCTGATCCGTTCGAGATTTGCATCAGCCATGGAAAGTACTTGCAAGGACTCTAAAGGAGAAAACAGCTGCTGAATGTTTTCCTGGGGAACACGCTGGAATGAGTTGCTGGAAAGATTAAGACTTGAAAGGTTCTTGCAGTCAACAAAAATGTCCCACGTAAAACACATTTCGGCAAAGTTCAGTTCATTATGACTTAAATCTATTGTTTTCAAGCTAGGATTAGAGATTGGATAATGTATCGCTTGCACTCCTGCATTGCTCAGATTCAGATCCAGCAGCGCGGGCAACGTTTGACCAGAAAACGCGCCGGGGAGCCAGCCAAAAAGTTCATTAAACTCCAAGTTTAGACTTCTGAGTACAGGCAAACAGGATATGGGTCGATGTTCCAACTGAAAGATGAAGATTTCGTTAGAAGAAAGATCCAAAAAAGACAAACGTGGAAGGAGAGGCTGGCCGTCCTCTGAACATGTTGCGGGAATATCTTTTATTTTGTTGTTCCAGATGCTCAGCCTCTCTGAAATCGAACACGAGTTTGGTAATCTTTGCGATACCAGCGTAAAGTCCTCGTAAGTTGGTAAGAGATTTGAACTTAGTCATGTTCAACTCTCCAAGCTCGGTATCTTCCAGTACCAGCCGTTTAAGCTGCGGCAGGCACAAATCCAGTTCTGAAACAACCAATCTTTTTCTGTTCGATCGTAAATCTAGATAAGACAATGCTGGGTAGAAACTTTGTCCATGATCAGAGCATGTGGCAGGAAAGTCGGAAAACGAATTGTCGCCTACCTCAAGCCTCTCCAAAGATGGAAGGTAAGCAGGGTTGATATGATGAATCTGTGAAGATACTAGATAGAGTTGTGTGAGATTGCCAAGATATTTGAAAACTGTCATGTTCACTTCCTCAATATGATTATAGTCCAGGTACAGTTCTGTGAGCCGTGGTAAGCACAAATATGATTCCGATGACCATGGCAGAAAAAGGCTTAAGCCCAAGTCTAAATATACAAGACTCGGGAAGAATGATTCCCCGCTACCATCACAGGTTTTGGGAAAATTGACAAGGCCCTTAGTGTTTTCACCAATATCCAGCAACTCCAGAAACGGCAGGTGATCCGAGTAGACTTCTCTAATCCATGCAGCTCTAACACTGAAGCTTTTGAGACTTGGAAGCGGTTTCAGAGCGGTCATGTTTACAAACTCCAAGACATTTTCGTTCAGCGACAAAACCTCGAGTTTCGGCAGAGGATATCTGTAGAACAGGTCGTCTGGTAAAGGACCTAAGTCACCATTGCTGAGATCCAGTTTCTCTAAAGTACGAATTGCGAAAATCTGTTCCAGTTGAGAGTAATTCAGTTCATGAACTTGAACATCTAGAGTTTTCAGGCGTTTGAAGACGCTGAAAGCTCCCTGGCTTACATACGATAAACTATTGCGAGAAATATCCAGATCGGTTAATTCAGTGACGTTCCAAAAGAACTGGTCGGAGTCAATCGACCGAAGAGCGTTGGAACTGAAGATCAGCTTTGTGATAGGACGAGAAAAATATGGTATGAACGTCAGCTCGCCATCGTAGTTTTCTGAACAGTCGGCAATGGTGCCGTGACATCTGCACATACCTCCCACGTCTCCACAAGGCTTAAACTGGTCCGTGGGTTGTGCGTCTGGCTCGCTGTGAATGTGAGGGAACATGGTAGCGAAAACTGACAGCCAGTAAAAAATGGCGACCACAGCTCCAAAACACAGTATGTTTGCCATGGTGAGTTTGCTGGCACAGAGATATAACGAGAAACGATATTTGATTAGAGTTCGCGACAGCTTTGCCTGAAAGTCAAGTAACGTCAAAGGAAAACCAAGTGTTATATAGGCGGCATTAGTGTGTGTGTGTGTGTGGGGGGGGGGGGGGGTAAGGGGGGAGGGACGTCAAAGGAAAAACCCAGTGTTATGTAGGCGGCATTAGTGGGGGAGGGGGGGGGGGGCGTCAGATGAAGAAAAACAATGTAGAGCGAGTAGAGGCAGTCTGCGTTTTAATCCTCTCGGGTATTTGCTTTTCTTGACCAATCAAAAGCCGCCGACTACAACACCGGTCACCCGTTCAAGGCGAGCGTGGGCGCGGAAATCAAAAGCCGGGCTTGAAAATTTCCTTATGTCTGTTCGCAAAGAGTCTTATTTGAAGATACCCACTTATATAATTTTCCCCCAAACAGCTTTTATGGCCTTCATTCAAATGAGATCTGTCAGTAAAGATCACATCTATGCCTATCGTTATGTCAAATCTGTAGTTTCTGCTATGGTAACGTTAAAATTCACAATCTTGGGTCAAGGTCATTCAAAAAGGTATTTTTGAGTAGGTGTCATTGCTGTCTTAGATCCAGCCAGGTTTAGTGCCTCGGCTGTTTCTTGTTTCTTAAAAAAAAATGCCAATGTTATGGTGTCCGAGAAACAGCTTGGATGGCCTTGACCTTGAACCAAGGTCATTGACGACAGATACGTTTGTAAAGTTCTTATCAATGTCTATCATCGTGCAAAGTTTGATGCCTCTGGTTGTTCTAAATTCTGGGAAATTGCAAATGTAAACTTTCCAGATAGCTATAATGATTTGATAATGAGAGAGACAAACATACAGACGACGGAGGGTTAGAACATAGACTCACTTTGTTTACAAAAGTGAGCCAAAAACGACAGTGTGTTGAAAATATCATTGCCGACGTCATTATCCGTTGATATATGTAGTCCAGACCGACGTCTCCCAGCAGCCGAGTCTCACAAACAGCGCGGGATAGAGCAAGAACATTGATCAACGCTACTGAGTTTAGTGTAAAAGTTCATGGATATAATTATACATGATATCTCTTAGGAGCCCAAGCCCGACCTCCCCCCGCCCACTATATGATAGGACCGGTTAAAATGAACAAGCCACTGTACACCAATAGGAGCCACTTCAAGCCACTATTACGCAAGGCGTGGGCGTTCCCCGCTAGGCTCGAGGCAGCTGCAGATTAATAATAATAATAATAATAATGAGTATTGTATAGGCGCTTTACCCAGTTTCATGCATCGGCTCAAAGCGCCGCGAACTGAACCCAACACGCACGCTCACGTGAATCACACATATTCTCTCACAAACTGGACATAACATATTACAATCACGTGGTGCGAAGGGTCAGCTCAGCTATTTAAGTTTCGGAATTTAGAATTGCACTTATTGTTCAAATTTTGTGGGCTGAACATTTCCAAAGCAGAGGGGGAGGAAGCCGGAGTACGCGGAGAGAACCCCCGACGATCGGCCCGAATAATCGGTACCACATACGAGAAGGAAAAATTCTTTGCCCCGAGTGGGACTCGAACCCCTGACCTTTCGCACTGGTGGCAACCACTAGACCACCGACCGCCCCATTGCATACTATTAATAGTGGCTTCTAGTGATGTGAAGATTTCAAGTAAAGTTGGGGTTTTAAGATTTCAAGTAAAGTTGGGGTTTTAAGATTTCAAGTTGGGGTTTTAAGAGTTTCCGGTTTCCACCTTCCTCCCTTCTTTCACGCTCATTTGAACAAAGGCGTCACCATTGAAGTAATGTCACGCTGCGTCATGTGGATGGGAAAATATTTTCTTCCTTAATTGCAATTAGGCCGTAGGATTTCCCGATATCACAAACGAAAGCGTTCCTTTGTTGGTATAATGCGGCGCACACACGAGGGTGCATCAGCGAAGATTGAGAATGCTGCAGCACATCATTCGATTTTAAGTCCAGGGAAATCGAATGTCTTCTGGTAAGATTTTTAGAATTGCCCTGCATGTACTGTTTTACACTTACAAATTCTGTCTACACCCTTTAAAGCTATGATGTCATTTGTGTGTGTGTGTGTGTGTGTGTGTGTGTGTGTGTGTGTGTGTGTGTGTGTGTGTGTGTGTGTGTGTGTGTGTGTGTGTGTGTGTGTGTGTGTGTGTGTATTGGAAGTAAGTAAAGCTGAGAGCGCTCCCTAGATCTAGAAGATGTGTGTTTTGTATGCCATTGGACAAGTCCGCCTTGCCCTATATTGGCTACAAGCCACAGGGGGGGGGGGGGGGGGATCTACCATCCTACCGCTAAAACAGATTCAAGGGCATCTCACCATTCATAGGGCCCCCATTTCCCTCCCACCAGGAGGAAAATGGTCGGCACAACCCAGGCCACACGAATTGGCGACTTCAGCCGCCCATGACCACGGTTTCGGGCCAATGGGAGCCCCACCAAGCGAGCATGCGGCGACACCCAGGACGGATACAGCGTCCAACCAGCACCAAAAGGCCGACCCAGTCCCATACACAGTGTGTTTTATTGTAAGCAACTACGTTTGAGCGTTGTGAGGAATTTCGAGAAAGAAAAAGAGTATTCTCAGTTTTGGCTGACGAACCCTCGCGCATAAATCAGCACTTAGTGTGCTGTAATGTTCATCCGTTTGAATTGGAGAAATCTTGTTGGACAAAACTAACCGGATTCATTTACTACTGCTGTTCGTCACACTTACAACCGCAGTTTAACGCTTCCTTCTTCGGATATAAACCGAGGAACAGCTGACAAACTTAAACAGTTGCGGAGAAAGTACAACTGACGTTCCGTCACCATATTTATCCTTTTTTCTGCAGTCCAGATCGTCATGGCCAGCACTGTGTTGTGTTTAAGAGCCGTGGTCGCCATTTTCTACTGCCTGACGCTTTCGGTTTTCGCCACCATGTTCCCTCCAATTCACAGCGAGCAAGACGGACAACCCACGAACCAGTTCAAACCTTGTGGGGACGTGGGAGGTATGTGCAGATGTTACGGCGCCATTGCCGACTGTTCCCAAAACTATGGTGAACTGACTTTTATTCCTCAGTTTTCTTCTCGTATCACGAACTTGGTCTTCAGTTTCAATGCTCTCAAAGCGATTCAGTCCAGCGGTTTCTTTGGGAATGCCACCGAGTTAAAGGATCTGGATATTTCAAACAATCAGTTAACATTTGTAAGCCAGGGAGCCTTTCAAGTGCTACACCGTCTGCAGACTTTACAATTTCGGGGTAATTATCTAAATTACTCTCAGCTGGAAGAGATTCTCACTATTCCTACCTTAGAGAAACTGGATCTGAGCTCAGCGGACTTAGATCCTATACCGGACGACCTGTTCTACAGACATCCCATGCCAAAACTCGAGGTTTTGTTTCTGAACGAAAATAACCTGAGGTGGGTAAACATGACTGCGCTCAAACCTCTTACAAATCTGAAGAATTTAAGCATTAAGAATGCATTGATTAGCGACGTGTATTCGGATCATATGCCATCCTTAGAGATGCTGGATCTGAGTGAAAACGATTACTATTTTCAGAAAGTCCCCGAAACTTGTGATGACGATGGGCAATCGTTTTTTCCACAGCTGGTTTACATGAATTTAGGGCTGAACCACATACAAGAACATGCCATTTCATCTCCAGCTGAACCGCATTTGTGTTTGCCACAGCTCACGCAACTGTGGTTAGAGTTTAATCCTTTGGGGAAAGTGAATATGACCTTCTTCGGGCATCTATACAACTTACGAGAATTATATTTAGGAAATTCAGAGGTTCATTATATCTACCCTGACTACCTCCCATCTTTGAAGAAGCTTGATGTAAACACCAACTCGTTTTCAGAGTTCCCTGCCACATGTACTGTTGGTGAACAAAGTTTCTTTCCAGCGTTATCCAGTCTGGATTTGGGTTCGAACGACGCAAGAATTTTGCAGTCCGAACAGAAACTGTGCTTGCCCCAGCTTACCGAGTTGAGAATTGACGTTTTGGAACTCCAGGAGCTGAACATGACTTTTTTCAGAGCCTTAACTAACTTACGAAAATTGAATGCTGAACACTCTGGGATTGCCAACTTACTGTCTGACTTCATGCCATCTTTAGAAACACTGGATCTCCGGAACAATCGACTTAAATACCTGCCAACTGCTTGCTCGGGAGACGGTCGGTCTTTTTTTCCAAGACTCTCAGTACTGGATTTAAGTTTCAACAAAATATCTTTGGCTTCATGGCTACCAAACGATTTTCGCTTCAATGCTTCATGCTTGCCCAGTCTGATTATTCTAAATTTAGAGTCTAACACAATTTCAGGCTGGCAAGTTAATGACAACGTGTTTTCTGGCCAGAGGCTACCGTCCTTGTTGAGTCTTAACTTGAAGAAAGGCATTCAAACACTTCAAAATTCGATTTCTAACCCACACGTAAGAACTATAGATTTAAGTCAGAATGGACTGAATTTCGCTGACTCTTTCTACACAGCGAACGCCTTCTTCGGTTGCCGGAACCTTTCCAAGCTTGATGTCTCTGGCAACACCTTCCAAGATATATCTCATGAGAAGTTACAGCAGATGTTTTCTCCTTTAGAGTCCTTGCAAGTGCTGTCTATGACTGCAGCAGACCTCAGTCAGGTCAGCAAAGACACATTCAGGTCCCTGACAAACGTCGTGGAGATCCGCTTACAGGAAAATAAACTTCCATCAATACCAGACGGAACTTTCGACAGTCTGAAACATCTCACCTACCTTAGACTGGATCGAAACTCTGTATTCTCCATCAGTGAAAGCACGTTCGGCCCAGACACACGTAGAAGACTGAAGGCTCTAAACCTAAGCCACAACCCCTTTGAATGCGCGTGTTCCTTGTTGTGGTTCTACCAGTGGATCAGGCACGAACCGGCATTGTTTGATTATCACAATCCGTACGCTCAATACCGATGTAACAACATCCCTAGTGTAGATCTGGACGCCTTCTTCAGCAACGAACAGAAATGTTTACTCAGTTACAACGCATCCGTCTTGATAATAACCTGTGTGACTGTCTTCATCCTTGTTCTCTTATTTGTTACGTTGTTCTACCGCTACCGTTGGCATATCCGCTTGATGATGTACGAGATATGCCGTGGAAATCCTCAAGCCAGATGGAGACAGCGGCGACCAGAAGACTTCCAGTACGATCTCTTCGTGTCCTACAACAGAGATGATGTGCGCTGGGTCATTGACCACCTCATCCCCGTCCTTGAAGAACAGATGGCGCTCCGGTTGTGCGTGCACCAGCGCGATTTCCTTCTTGGCAACAGCATTACCGACAACATCGCGGAGAGCCTTGCGGCCAGCAAGAGAGTTCTTGCCCTTTTTTCTCGTAGCTTCGCTAAGAGCCAGTGGTGTCAGTTTGAACTGGAGATGTGCCTGACCCACGTGGTGGAAGGTGATGACGTCATGGTGATTGTGATGTTGGAGGAAGTGCCGGCACGTGACATGTCTGGCGCTATGCGAGCGCTGATGAAAACCACGACCTACATCGAGTGGGACAATGACCCAGAGGCCGTGGCCTCGTTCTGGCGCCGTATGACGCTGGCGCTGGTGGACATTCTGCCTGGTGTACGGTAGAACCGTGATCCTGAACATGCTAACGCTGCCGTGGAAGGTTTATCGTACATCTGCTTTTGACTCTCACTGGTTCGACGGTCGTTCATGCTACTGAATACTCACAACACCACAGAAGTTTTGTCTTTTATTTATGTTTGTTTTTGGTTGTTGTTGTTGTTTAATTAAGTTTATGTGTCTACTATAATAATATAATTCGCATGTGACTGGCTCTGCCGGAAAGTCTGTCTGTATGACAGCAAATTAAACCGCCAGAGAGACGAAGAGAGAGGGGGGGGGGGGGGTAGGCGTGGGGAATGGTGTTTACATATACTGCTATGACGTCCTTTTCAATTTATTATTATATGCGTGTTTTGTATACTAAATTAAGTTACATTATAACGGTTAGTTGTTGTTGTTGTTTTAATCAGACACCATATAACTGTGACTTCCTCCTACTTCTGCTTCCATTGTCCTTACGAAAGTCATGAATCAGATTTTCACTCATGTCAGGGCACGCCCAACATAAACAATTGTTCAGAGGTGCACGGATAACAATGACTTATTTCCGTGATACGTGTATAAATTTAAAGGTCTGCAAACTCAACAATAAGCCACAAACACCTTTTTTTAATCCTGCTGTGCAAAATGCACAGTCAACTCTATCACAGTTACAGAGTTTTCAGCATCCCTGAAAGCCCATACAAGCCAAGGGCAGCCTGATTTCACAGCTCAGTTTAAGACTGAGCGAGGAAGATCGGTCTTCTCGTGCAGCACACATCATCCGCTAAACACTGCATCGATGTGTCCTACTCACTAACCAAAAGCACAATGAAGTCACTGCAAACTCACGTTCTAGTTTGATAAGGATCTCCAAAACGCTGAAAAGTCTGCAACTGTGACAGATTTGCTTGTATTATGCACAGTCGCAGGAGTCGTAGTTTTGAAAAACACAATGTTTGTGGCTTTTTGTTGAGATTGCTGACCTTTAACCACCACAGATGACTTGGCTTTAAAACTGAACAGTGAAAGGTGGTACCAACGCAGAGCTCGGCAGTTCGTCGCGAACTTCGTGCTGGTCATACTTTTAACTTCCTCACTTTGAAACGGCCCGACTAATGAACGGACGAGGGTTTCTGGACTGACTGTTCAAGAGTTTTGATATTCACTCTTGGCTACAACTTTTGCTAACCTGCTTCAGAGACAAGAGGTTTGTGTTATTTGAGAACTGCCTATGAGCACAGTCGAACTGAGTGGAAACAGCACACGTTCTACTTCCAAGTAGGTCTCGGAACTTCAAAGTAACACCTATTAGGCTTTACGGATCTGACTGTGAAAAAAGCGAGGAAATTCATTTTTATAAGTACATTTTGTACTGTTTTCGTTAGATATCTTCGTTTCCGTGTACATTTAAAATTATTTGCAATGGCCGCAAACACCCTATTGCGTTTTGAAGTGGTAGCAATGTTCTTCCTTGCCGTTGTATTCCATTTCGCATGGACAAGAAAGGAAAGGTTCAGTCCATGTGGTGATGTGGGAGGAATGTGCAGATGTATGGGAAGCTTTGCTGACTGTTCTGGAAACCAGGGTTTCAACGAAAGTTCCCATGAGGTGATTCCACTCCTGACTTTTATTCCTCAGTTTTCTCGGCGAATTTCAGCTTTGAATTTCAGTCAAAACGGATTGGAGACGATTCCGAATGGCGACTTCTTCCAAAATGTCACGAACATTTCTTTTTTAGATCTCTCTTACAACAACCTGCAATTTATTAATCCCGAGGCCTTTAAAGTCTTACACCGCTTGAAACGTCTTTACTTTACACACAGCAAGGTGCCTTACGGTCAGTCTGAACCTTTTTTGAATATTCCAAGTTTGGAAATACTGGACCTATCGTCAACTTGCGTTGGAACATTGCCAGAGGACTTTTTCCTCAGACTCCTACTGGAAAAGCTAGAGAGTCTAAAGCTGGACAACAACAAATTTGACACACTGAATATGACCACATTCAAACCACTGAAAAATCTCAAGTCCTTGTATGTTCGAAATTCGGAAGTTACTGAAATTCATTCTGATTACCTGCCCTCTCTTAAGCGTCTGCTTTTCTCGGGGAACAAGCTTGTCAATTTTCCAGTGACATGTTCTGACGATGGTCGGCCTTATTATCCAAATATTTTACTGATGGATTTCAGCAGTAACCAAATAGAAAGCTCTCCGTCTTCCTCCTCTGAACAGCTCGTGTGCTTACCTCGCCTTACTAGTTTATCACTCGCATTCAACAATTTAACTGATATGAATATGACTGCGTTCAAAGCCGTTTACAATTTGAGGAAGCTGTTTCTGCACGGGTCACATATTTTCCGTCTGCACTCAGATTATTTGCCGTATTTGGAAATGGTTACCGTGTACGAAAATTCGATGGGCGATTTCCCTGTTACTTGTTCCCCTGACGGCAATGCTTTCTTTCCACGGCTTGTCCGTTTATATTTGGGCCATAATAAAATCACTCAACTGACCTCACACTCTTCTCGTGTTACCTTGTGTTTGCCGAAACTCACAACATTAGAACTGTCATTTAACAGACTGGGTAAATTGAACTTCACTGATTTAAAATCGCTTGTCAAACTGAGAATACTTGAAGCGAGCAACGCAGGAATATACTTTGTCATCTGGGACTTCATGCCTTCTTTGAAACGGTTAAATTTAGACAACAACTATCTTCCAATTTTACATGCACCTTGTTCAGAACACCCTACCTTCAATCTTTACACTCTGCTCCCAGAACTGACAACTTTGAGATTAAGTGGAAACAAAATATCTTATGTTCGATTCAGACAATGTTTGCCGAATCTAGAGAAACTTACGTTATCCTCGAATAAAATGCAGAAAATCTCCAGTAACACCTTCTTCGGTTTACCTCGTCTTCTCGACATGGACCTTTATAAAGCTGGTTCGAACTTCAGACTTCAAAGAAACGTATTTTCTAATCGAAATTTGATTCGATTAGACTTACAATCTAATAATCTGCAATTTGCGTCGCACTACGTGCACGAAAAAGCCTTTGATGAATGTATAAACTTGCAAAGATTGACACTAAACAATAACAACCTTGGAGGAATCTCGGACACAAAATTCCGTCGTTTGTTTCGCTCTTCCCAGGGCTTGCAAACGATAGACTTAGGACGAACATGGTTAGGTAACGTAAGTAAAACAACATTCAAACCATTTCAAACAATAGTCAGAATCAATTTGAAAAGCAACAAACTGAGGGAAATTCCTGACGGAACGTTCGATGACCTTCATAATCTGACAATTCTAAGACTGGATGACAATTCCATTTCTACAATCAGTGAGACGACATTCGACCCTGAAACTCGCGCACGACTGCGGACTTTAAATCTTAGCCACAATCCATTCGAGTGTGACTGCAGTTTGTTGTGGTTCCGTGACTGGATGATGTCCAACCCGGCACTGTTTGACTCTAATAATCCTTACAGTCGGTACCAGTGTATCAACATTCCCAACACTGATCTGGCAACATTTTTCAAGCACCCACAGACTTGCCTGCTCAGCCACAACACATCTGTCTTGATTATCACCTTTGGGATTGTGATCATTAGTGTTTTCACTTTCCTCACGCTGTTCTACCGCTATCGCTGGCACATCCGCCTCGTCATGTACGCGTTCCGGGGCAACCCCCTCGCTGGGTGGAGACAGCGTCGTCCTGAAGACTTCCAGTACGATCTCTTCGTGTCCTACGACAGCGAGGACTCGCGCTGGGTTCACGAACACCTGATGCCTGCCCTGGAAGAAGGCATGGGACTCCGATTGTGTTTGCATCAGCGCGACTTCATTCCAGGCAAGAACATTACCAACAACATTGTGGACAGCCTGGATGTCAGCAAGAGAGTTCTGGCCGTGTTCTCCCCTAACTTTGCTGAGAGCCAGTGGTGTCAGTTTGAACTGGAGATGTGCCTGACCCACGTGGTGGAAGGTGATGACGTCATGGTGATTGTGATGCTGGAGGAAGTGCCGGCACGTGACATGTCTGGAGCTATGCGAGCGCTGATGAAAACTACGACGTACATCGAGTGGGATAATGACCCCGAGGCCATAGCCTCGTTTTGGCGCCGTATGTCGCTGGCACTGGTCGACATTCTGCCAGGTGTTAACCAGTAAATCCAACGAACTCTAACAGTTCTACGAATACAGTTATAGTGCATGTATTAGCAGATTCTCCCATCCATAATGCGGCAGTTCTGGTGGACGTGGTGGGACAAACAGAGACACGTATGTCTGCGGACAGGATAAGTGAAAGGGAAAAGTGACTGACTGACTGATGACGATTTCCCGAAACCCTGCTTTATCCAGGTACATTCACCGAGACTTCAAACAGATTTTTTTTACGTACAAAAACCACCATTGTATCATTTCAAGACTGGGTTCCTCAGCCTTCTGACCAAAATTGTGCAGTACCCCCTCCACAACTCCCCCCCCCCACCCCCCAACCCCGCAAGCTAGACTTCAGTAACCCCAGTGATTTTCTGTCCTGTAAAACGGTTTTACCCATCTTTTTCCCCCAGGCACGGAGTCGGCGTGTGACTATTTCCGGGTTTGTGTTTCCTATGTTTCTCTTCATGTGAGCGCGCTTTGTATCTAAGATAATTTCCTCTTACATGTATTTGTTGGATCTTGCAAGTGTGTTCAGTATGTGCTTGGTACAGTGTATAAAAATTGAGGAGGGTGATGTGTAGTATGTCGATATTATCAATAATTGTGTGTACATGTGTGTGTGTGTGTGTGTGTGTGTGTGTGTGTGTGTGTGTGTGTGTGTAAGCCATTCAAGTTTCGGGGGGGGGGGGCTAAGATGCTTTTTTTTTTTTTTTTTTTTTGGGGGGGGGGGTGCATTTGTGTGTGTGTGTGTGTGGGAGGGGAGGGTGGAGGGGGGTAAGTGTGGGTGGTGCCGGAGGGCACAGGGTGATTTTGACACATTCTCGTCTTCTCTTTCTGTTACAATGTAAATCCCTTATGACGTGTACAGACCTATGATGTCCATGCGTGTAGATAGCCTTTGTTGATCCTGTGAACGATGTTCTGCTGTGGTTGTTTTCTCGCCTGTGTCCTCCGTGTCCTGGAGAAAATAACTTTAGTTAAATTTTGTTTGTTAAGACATGTTAAGTGAATTCTTGGTACACAAAAGCGACCCTGAAACATTTTGTTGAAGGGGAAAAAAAGAAATCAACAACAACAACAAACACCCATGCAGTTGAGGACTTTGTAAATAAAGGTATGCTACCTAATGACAGGATTTGCCATTTTCACTTGTTTGGTTGTATATGTCTGTGAACATTCATGTAATAAATTAATGAAATTAAATGTGTGTGTGTGTGTGTGTGTGTGTGTGTGTGTGTGTGTGTGTGTGTGTGTGTGTGAAAGAAAAACCATACGGAAAAGCGAATGTAATCATTTTCTAGTCTGCATTCTCCCAAAGAAAAAAGGAAGAAGACAAGTTTCTCAAATACTGCATGTACATGCATTTTCTTTTGGCACACACACACACACGGCGTACAGGAAAGGGTCACCATGACTAATGGCCACCACCAGCTTATGCCTTTCTACGCTAAACGCTACCATTATACGGCCGGTGTCACAGGATATTTCGGAACCGGACGAATGGGAACCATTCCGATTTATCCTGGCCCTGGTGGCAGGATTTTTCGGAACCATTCCGATTTATCCTCGCTCTAGTGACAGGATATTTGGGAACCACCAGGATATTTCAGAACCGTCTAGAAGGTCATTAGCCCACATGAATTTGTCTGCCAGGTGCGGGATAAATGGGAATGGTTCCGAAATATCCTAGGATTTGGGGGAACCGGTTCCGATTTATCCTGGTTCCGAAATATTCTACGACACCGGCACCAGCTGACTAGATCCCGGGGTGACATTGCAGCATGTGGGCCAGTGGATTTTATATTTAGTGTTGCTTACATGTTGTACGTCACTTTGACACCACCTTCAGCGGGTTGCCAATGAAACGTGACTGCTGACATGCTGGATAGGGAAGTAAAACGTAAACTGCTCCGACTAAAGTTGTAGCGCCGGTAGGAGTTAAATGGGGCTTTGGATACCGTTTTATGCAGATCGTTCTCAGCTGTTTTGTGGTGTCTATCAACACACCACTTAAACACCTGGACAGTGCGTGTCTGTAATACTGGCACAGAGGCAACAGAAGCGTACTCGATGGCGCGGCGACCACACTCAGCGCTCCAGTAGTGAAACAACAGTCGTAGAATTTGTATGTTCGGCCACTCGCGCAGATTGTAAACAACACTGTTTCGCATTAAGAGCTGTACTAATCATCAAGATTGAGTATTTCGAGCGTACAGGCGCACTCACGAGCGAAACTTTTCCAGAACAAAAGCTGGCTGAGTAAAGATGGAATCAGCCCTTGTAATAGTGTCATGCTTTTGTCCACGTAAGCAGCCTGAGTCAATCTGTGAGCTTGAAAAGATTCACTCTTGTCCCATTACGTTTAAGCTGACAGGTCATTGGTAACTACAGCAGGGAGTGACATACTTTCATACTGGAAACTCAAGTAGTTTCAGAAGGAAACAAATCGAAGGTCTGACGTCAAACTTTTATTGTTTCCTTGTATCTGCACCCAGAGCAGGAAGATAATTTTCTTAATCAGTGAAAGATTTCTTTGGTGTTATGCCGTGATACGAAATTGTGTGTTGGTGCCTCTGGTCTGCCTGTACAATTTGTTGTTGTTGTTGTTGTTATTGTTTTGTTTTTCGCGATTCAAACCTTTCATTGTAGAAGTCCATTCGTGTTGTAAATAGCTCTATGCAAGAACTGCTATTTTGTGTGTCTAGTATATTGGATTCATGTATGAGGCGGAAAAGTTTAAGGTTGTCCGTCCCTTTGTACAACCCTCTGCGCCAGTCATAAACTGAAAGATTGTAGTTGTCTTGCTATCCAAAGCGACCGTGCTTCCGCATTTTACGACAAGCCGCGCAGCGACCATTCATTGAGAGGAACCAGTGACAGTACAGACCGCCTCCAGTTCACTGAGCGGAACCAAAGCCATTGATGTAGTACAAAATAGTAGGAACAAAATACAATTATGCCAAGGGATGACGACATGCCAGATTAGGTCACGGCGTTCCAAAGTCGTGACGTCCACGCACCTTACTTTATTCGGGTCAGGCATGAGACAAATTAACACTTAGTGTACTCGACAAAGCCAGTCTGACAGCAGCTGCTTCACTCAGTAGCTGACAGCTGCATGTGTCAAGTCAACAGTCTGATCTGGACTTTGGAGATAACACTGTCGGCTGACTTTGCGTCACTTTTTCGACCAGTGTACTAACAAGAAAAATAAGTGATATTTCTTAGCTTCTTTGCTAATAGTCATGATGAATATCGCGTTGTGCTTCGGAGCTGTGGTCGCCATTTTCTGCTGGCTGACAGTTTTTGCTACTGTGTTCACGCAAGTACACAGCGAATTATGTACACGGTCCATGAGCAAGTTCTCACCGTGTGGAGGAGTGGGGACAATGTGCAGATGTCAAGGCAACACTGCAGACTGTTCCAGAAACAAAGGTGAATTGATCTTCATTCCCGCATTTTCTCGGCGTATCACAAAATTAATCTTCAGTTCCAATGCTCTTAACACAATTCAATCAGACAGCTTCTTTTGGAATGTGTCTGAATTAACCGATTTGGATATTTCATATAATGCTTTAACACACGTGAGTCAGGGGGCTTTCAAAGTCTTGCGACGCCTGAAGACTCTGATCTTTCAAGGCAACTATCTGAACTACTCTCAACTGGAACCGATTCTTGCTGTCCGTACGTTGGAGAAATTAGACCTTAGCATGTGTAAGTTGGGTCGGCTGCCAGAGGATTTGTTCTACAGGCATTCCATGCCGAATCTTGAGGTCTTGCTTTTGGACGGAAATGGCCTGATGTGGATAAACATGACCGCGCTTAAACCTCTCACAAATCTGAAAAACTTCAGTGTTACGAGCACGTTTATCAAGCACGTTTATTCTGATCATCTGCCGTCATTAGAGATGCTGGACATCAGTCAAAACTATGGGTCCTTTGGCAACTTTCCCGAAACTTGTGATGACAACAGAGAATCTTTCTTCCCGAGATTGCTACATATGAATCTGGGATCGAACAAGTTACGAGAACTCCTTACGCCCTCATCATCTGAACTGCATGTATGTTTACCACAGCTCGCAGAACTTTGGCTGGAGTTTAATCGTTTTGAGGAGGTGAATATGACCTCTTTGAAGGATCTGCAAAACCTGAGAAAACTAAATATAGGAAATTCGATGATTCGTCACATCTACCCACATTACCTGCCATCTTTGACGATGCTTGATGTGAGTAAGAACTCGTTTCCCGAATTTCCAGTCACGTGCACTGTTGACGGACTCAGCCTCTACCCAGCGCTGTCCTGTCTGGATTTGAGTTGGAATGAGGTCAAACTTTTGCTTCCAGAAACTGGACTACCATGCCTACCTCAGCTTACCGAGCTGAAACTTGAACACATCGAGCTGGGAGAATTGAACATGACTTTTTTCACTCCTCTCACTCACTTACAAAAACTGTACGCTGGAAACGCAATGATTGTCGATGTCTTTTCCGACTTTATGCCATCTTTAGAAACGCTAAGTCTTCGGAACAACAAAATCAAAACTATGCCTGACGCCTGTACAAATGACCGCAAACCTCTCTTTCCAAGACTGTTAGCTTTGGATTTGGGTTTCAACCATATCAGTTTTGTTGGATGGGACAACTCAAAATATGCTGTTTTTAATTCGTGTTTGCCCAGACTCAGTAGTCTCAATTTAGAGTCTAACCACATCGACGTTACTTCCGACGTATTTTCTGGTCAGAGGCTGCCTGCACTGCTAAATCTTACCTTGAGAAGTGGAGTTAATATGCTTCATCATTCATTTTCTAACCCAAACTTGGAATCTATAGATTTAAGTCAGAACGAATTGAACTTTGCTGACCCTTTTCATTTCACCTTTCAGCGCGTGACCAAAAACCTCTTTGTTGGATGCAGTGGCCTTTCTCGGCTTAACCTTGCTGGCAACTCCTTCAAAGATATAACTCATAAAAAACTGCTACATCTCCTTTCTCCTTTAAAATCATTACAAGTACTTTCTTTGGCTGGAACAAAATTCGAGCGGATCAAAACGGACACATTCAAGACTCTTGCAACCATCGAAGTGATACACTTACAGGATAATAAACTTTCCTTCATACCAGATGGAACATTCGATGACCTTGAACATCTGACGTGTCTGAGACTGGACGGAAACGCCATTTACTCAATCAGTGAAAGCACGTTCAACATGGACACACTTAGACGACTGAAGACTCTGAACCTCAGCCATAATCCCTTCGAGTGCACATGCTCACTGTTATGGTTCTACATATGGATCACTCATGAACCTACACTGTTTGATTATCAAAACCCATTCACTCGTTACCGGTGTAACAACATTCCTGATACTGATTTGGCCACTTTTTTCAGAATCCAGCAGAAATGTTTACTCGGCCACAATGCATCCGTCTTGATCATAACCTTTGTGTCTGTCTTCACCATAGTCTTGTCATTTCTTACGTTGTTCTACCGATACCGCTGGCACATCCGCTTGATAATGTACGAGGCGTTCCGGGGCAACCCTCAAGCCAGATGGAGACAGCGGCGACCAGAAGATTTCCAGTACGATCTCTTCGTGTCCTACAACAAAGAAGACGTGCGCTGGGTCATTGGCAACCTCATCCCCGTTCTTGAAGATCAGATGGGGCTCCGGCTGTGTGTGCACCAGCGCGATTTCCTTCTTGGCAACAGCATTACCGACAACATCGCGGACAGTCTTGCGGCCAGCAAGAGAGTTCTTGCCCTTTTTTCTCGTAGTTTCGCTAAGAGCCAGTGGTGTCAGTTTGAACTGGAGATGTGCCTGACCCACGTGGTAGAGGGCAATGATGTCATGGTGATTGTGATGTTGGAGGAAGTGCCGGCACGTGACATGTCTGGCGCTATGCGAGCGCTGATGAAAACCACGACATACATCGAGTGGGACAATAACCCAGAGGCCGTGGCCTCGTTTTGGCGCCGTATGACGCTGGCGCTGGTGGATATTCTGCCTGGTGTACGGTAGAACCGTGATCCAGAACATGCTCACGCTGCCGTGGAAGGTTTCTCGTACTACGTGCTTTCGACTCTCACTGGTTCATCCTACCAAATACTCACAACACCACAGAAGTTTTGGCTTGAATTTTTTTTTTTTTCTTTTTGGGTGGGGTGGGGGTGGGGGTGGGGGGATGGTGCTGACGTTTTTATTCTGTTCGGCTTATGTAAGTGCCCGCCTTAATAACATTATTCGTATGGAGTTTGATGTGGCTGGCTCGGCCGGAAAGTCTGTCTGTATGGCAGCCGAGAGAGAGAGACAGAGACAGACAGAGCGGGGAGGGGGGTAGACGTGGGGGATGGGTGCGGGGGAAGACCTGGGGGATGGGTGGGTGCGTAGATGTTGGGGGATGGTACATGTATTTACATATCAATCTACGACATCCTTTTCAAATACTTATTTTAGGTGTGCTCACGTTGTAAACTAAATTCAGTTACACCATAATAAGTTGTTTGTTTGTTGTTGTTGTCGTTGTTGTTGTTGTTGTTGTTGTTGGTGGTGGTGGTGGTGGTGGTTTTCTAATCAGACACAATATAGCTGTGACTTCCTTCCTCCAACTTTTGCTCCGATTGTCCTTACGAAAGTCATGAATCAGATTTTCACTCATGTCAGGGCAAGATAAACAATTGTTCAGAGGTGCACGGATAACAATGATTCATTTCCGTGATTTCCGTGTTTAAACTTAAAGGTCTGCAATCTCAATAAAAAGCCACAAACAGTGTGTTAAAAAAAATCCGACTGAGCAAAATGCACAGTCAACAGTTTTCAGCATCCATGAAACCCCCATACAAGCAAAGGGCAGCCTGATTTCACAGCTCAGTTTGAGACTGAGCGAAAAAGATTGCAGTGGCTAGTCTTCTCGTGCAGCACACGTCACCCGCTAGACGCTGTACCGCTGTTTCTTGCTCACTGACCAAAAATCACTTTGAAGTCACTGCAAACTGCAAACTCACGCTCTGGTTTTCAAAGGGACTCCAAAGAGGTGAAAAGTCTGCAACTGTGACAGAGTTGCCTGTATTATGCACAGTCGCAGGAGTCGTAGTTTTGAAAAACACAATGTTTGTGGCTTTTTGTTGAGATTGCTGACCTTTAACCACTGCAGTTGACTAGGCTTTAAAACTGATCGGTGAAAGGTGGTACCGACGCAGAGCTCTCGAACATCGTGCTGGTCGTACTATTAACTTCCTCGCTTTGAAACGGCCCGACGAGTGGTTTGACTCGAGGGTTTCTGGACTGACTGTTCAAGAGTTTTGATATCCACCCGTGGTTACAACTTTTCCTAACCTGCTTCAGAGACGGAAGTGCCTGTTATTTGAGAACTGCCTATGAGCACAACCGAACTGTGTGGAAACAGCACACGTTCTACGAGGGCTGTTCAAATATTAATGGGAATGGGCCTGCCATTTTATAAATAAACATCGCACAGAAAATAATTTTATACCAAAAGAAAATCTGGCTCAAGCCCTATAAACATGCAGAAAAGAATGATGACATCATGAGGCATTTTAGAGTATGACCTCATTAAAATCGTCATCCAAACTGCTGAGCCAGAAAACCATGGACGCCGAGAATGAGCATTTTCGCTTCTACACGTTCATGAGGCTAAACCTCGGAGACAATGGCAAGAAAATCCTTCAAGATTTGCGAGCTGTTTTTGGAGCCAAGTGTGTCGGTAAGAGCACAGTTTACAGATGGGTCGAAGCTTTTCTAACTGAACAAGGGCCTTCAAGCTCAGGTACCAGTCCTGGCCGTCCACTCTCAGCTCGGAACGAAAGAAACATTACCCTTGTGAAAAGCCTGATTGACGAAGACCCACATTCGACCATACGCGAGTTGAGTGAAGCATGTGACCTCTCTATCGGCACCATACACAGCATTCTGCATGAAGATCTTCAAATGAGAAACTTGGCTGCAAGATGGGTACCCCATCTCTTAACTGACGAACAAAAGAAACGGCGGGTTGATTGCTCACGCCAACTGCTTCAAGATTTTGAGCCAAATGGACCAAAACGCCTGTGTGACATAGTGACCGGTGATGAATCTTGGCTCACGTTTTACGGCATCCCCAACAAACGCTGCAACCGGGCGTGGGTAGGCCCAGATGGAGACCGACCAGTTGTCCTGAGGCCAGGATTTCAGAGCCGGAAGCGTCTTTTCTCTATTTTTTTCAGCACCCAAGGCGTCGTGGCTCTTGATATTCTTCCGGCGAAGGCTGCCATCACTGCCACGTACTATACCAAAGTGGTGCTCCGGAAATTGGTGGATGCGATCTGCGAGCAGCGCCCAACCGTTGGAACCTCAAGGACCTTAATGCTGCATGATAATGCAGCCCCCCACAAAGCCAAGATCACCACGACCTTCCTAGAGGAAAGAGAGGTCAAAGTCTTGGCCCATCCCCCCTGCACTCCGGACTTGGCACCATGTGACTTCTGGCTTTTTCCTATCTTGAAAGAGCGACTCGCTGGACGCAAGTTTGATCGAATCCAAGACCTCCCAAAAGCCGTGAAATCAGAGCTCGAGGGTATCCCGAGGGAAGAGTACCAGAGGGCGCTTCATATGTGGCGAACAAGACTGGAAACGTGCATTCGGGCCAAGGGTGAATACTTTGAGGGGATGTAGAAGTTTGGAGTCGATCCGATGCAAGACACGTGAGTAATGGCAGCATTCCCAATAATATTTGAACAGCCCTCGTACTTCCATGTTGGACTCCGAACTTACGCTTACTGATCAAACTATACGATTCGGACTGTGAAAACAACAACAACAACAACAACACCCGAGGAAATTCATTTTCATAAGTACATTTTGTACTGTTTTCGTTGGACATCTTCGTTTCTGTGTGCATTTAGAAACATTTGCAATGGCCGCAAACAGGCTCATACGTGTTGAACTTGCGTTCACAGCGATGTTCTTCCTTGCCGTTGTATTCCATTTCGCATGGACAAGAAAAGAAAAGTTCAGTCCATGTGGTGATGTGGGAGGAATGTGCAGATGTCGTGGCAGCTTTGCTGACTGTTCTGGACACCAGGGTTTCAACGAAAGTTCCCATGAGGTGATTCCACTCCTGACTTTTATTCCTCACTTTTCTCGGCGAATTTCAGCTTTGGATTTCAGTCATAACGGTTTGGAGACGATTCCGAATGGCGACTTCTTCCAAAATGTTACAAACATTACTTTTTTAGATCTTTCCTACAACAACCTGCAGTTCATAGATCCCGAGGCCTTTAAAGTTTTACACCGCTTGACACGTCTTAACTTTGATCACAGTAAGGTGCCTTACGGCCAGTCTGAGCCTTTTTTGAATATTCCAAGTTTGCAAGTACTGCAACTATCGTCCACTCTCATTGGAACATTGCCAGAGGACTTTTTCCTCAGATTCCTACTTGAAAACCTGATGACTCTGCATCTGGACAACAACCACCTTGTCACATTGAATATGACCACATTCAAACCTCTGAAAAATCTGAAGTCCTTGCAGGTTCAAAATTCGGAGGTTACTGATATCCATTCTGATTACCTGCCCTCTCTTAAGAGTCTGCTTTTCTATGGGAACAAGCTTGTCAGCTTTCCTGTGACATGTTCTAACGATGGTCGGCCTTACTATCGGAATATTTCAGTGATGGATTTCAGAAGAAACCAAATAGTAAACTTTCCTTCTTCCTCTGAACACCTCGTGTGCTTACCTCGCCTTACTAGTTTAAAACTCTCATTCAATAATTTAACTGAAATGAATATGACTGCGTTGAAAGCAGTTAACTATTTGAGGTCGATTCTTCTATACAGCTCACATATTTTTCGTCTGAGCCCAGTTTATTTGCCGTATTTGGAAACGGTCGACCTGTACAATAATTCGATCGGTGATTTCCCTGTCACTTGCTCCCCTGACGGCAAGCCTTTCTTTCCACGGCTTGACTATTTACATTTGGGCCATAATAAAATCACTCAACTAACACGACACTCTTCTCGTTTTACCTTGTGTTTGCCCAATCTCACGAGATTAGATCTGTCACTCAACAGACTGAGTAAGTTTAACTTCACTGATTTAAAATCGCTTGTCAAGCTTAGAGAACTTACGGCGAGCAACGCACGAATAGACTATGTCATCTGGGACTTCATGCCTGTTTTGAAATGGTTAAATTTAGACAACAACTATCTCCGAATTTTACCCCCAACTTGTTCAGAACAGCCTACCTTTAATCTTCATCCTCTATTTCCAGAACTGACTACTTTGAGTGTAAGTGGAAACAGAATATCTTATGTTGCTTCCAATCAATGTTTGCCGAATCTACAGACACTTACTTTGTCCTCGAATCACGTAAAACGCTTCAGTAACGTTTTCTTCGATTTACCTCGTCTTCGTTTCCTGGACTTTAATAAAGCTGGTTCGAACTTCAAAGTTAAACCGAACGCATTTTCTAATCGAAACATGATTCGATTAGACTTACAATCTAATAATCTGGATTTTACGCATTCTGTGCACGAAAAAGCCTTCGATGAATGTACAAATTTGCAAAGATTAACACTAAAAAGTAACAACCTTGAAGGAATCTCGGACACAAAATTTCGCCGTTTGTTTAGTTCTTCCCAGGGCTTGCAAGCGATAGACTTAGAACGAACACGGTTAAGTAACGTAAGTAAAACAACATTCAAACCATTTAAAACGATAGTCAGAATCAATTTGAAAAGCAACAAGCTGATGGAAATTCCTGACGGAACGTTCGATGAGCTTCATAATCTGACAATTCTAAGACTGGATGACAATTCCATTTCTACAATCAGTGAGACGACATTCGACCCTGAAACTCGCGCACGACTGCGGACTTTAAACCTTAGCCACAATCCATTCGAGTGTGACTGCAGTTTGTTGTGGTTCCGTGACTGGATGATGTCCAACCCGGCACTGTTTGACTATAATAATCCTTACAGTCAGTACCATTGCATCAACATTCCCAACACAGATCTGGCAACGTTCTTCAAGAACCCACAGACTTGCCTGCTCAGCCACAACACATCTGTCTTGATTATCACCTTTGGGATTGTGATCATTAGTGTTTTCACTTTCCTCACGCTGTTCTACCGCTATCGCTGGCACATCCGCCTCGTCATGTACGCGTTCCGGGCCAACCCCCTCGCTGGGTGGAGACAGCGTCGTCCTGAAGACTTCCAGTACGATCTCTTCGTGTCCTACGACAGCGAGGACTCGCGCTGGGTTCACGAACACCTGATGCCTGCACTCGAAGAAGGCATGGGACTCCGACTGTGTTTGCATCAGCGCGACTTCATTCCAGGCAAGAACATTACCAACAACATTGTGGACAGCCTGGATGCCAGCAAGAGAGTTCTGGCCGTGTTCTCCCCTAACTTTGCTGAGAGCCAGTGGTGTCAGTTTGAACTGGAGATGTGCCTGACCCACGTGGTGGAAGGTGATGACGTCATGGTGATTGTGATGCTGGAGGAAGTGCCGGCACGTGACATGTCGGGCGCTATGCGAGCGCTGATGAAAACCACGACATACATCGAGTGGGACAATGACCCAGAGGCCGTAGCTTCGTTCTGGCGCCGCATGGCGCTGGCGCTGGGTGATATGAACCAGTGAATCCGTAAGGACCCTTTCTTTGAGAATCCACGAACTGTGAAAGTTATACGAGTGTATATGGTACATGTGCTTGGAGAGCCACATACGTGATTCAGCAGTGAGTGGTGGTGATAGTCATGTGACAGGGCAAGTGAGAAGGAAAAATGAGTGACTGATTAGCTGGTGACGATTCAGTACGATTTCTCGTTTCTTGACTGACGAACCATGCATTATCTGCTAGTGGACTCCTGGCGCAATCGCTATAATCTCAAAACTTTTTAACGTAGAAAAACTACTATTGTATCTTTTGAAGACTGGATGCCTCAACCTAAGACAAAACTGTGCTGTGCCCCCCCCCCCCTACCCCGTTTACCTGTCCCTCTTTACAATATAACCCAAATGATTTCTTTCTGTTTGTTTGTTTATTTTTTCTGGTCTGTAAGGCGGTTACAACTGACCTTCTATATTCGAAACTGTGATTCGTTGTTTTTCATGCGCCGAGTCGGCGTGTGAATGTATCCGGGTTTGTGTTTCACAAGTCACTTCTAGTGTTAGCTTCCGTTGTTTCTTAAGTGTTTCCTTTCATTCGTTCGAGCTTTTATTTGTGTACAGCATGTGCATTGTATTCAGAACTGATGAGTACTGTGCTGTGCAGCATCAGTGACAGTGGATAGGAAAGACTGGAAACCGCCTGTATAATTATTCTTGGAATCATCCGGCCGCGGGCGCAGTGACCATCAGGATAAAATAGCTCAATAAGCTTTCGACAAACTTTTTGTGTGGAGGCTGCAATGGTTATGTACAAGAACTTAGAAAACATGAATACGGTGCAGGCAGAAGGGTAAATGAAGTTTATCAAGCACATTTGCAAACATCGGGGAAAAACATGTGTACGAGATCTTGATCATACGTGATTTTTTTTTATTTTTTTTTTTTGGGGGGGGGGGGGGGGAGTCATTTTAGATGAAAATAACTACAAATCTGTAAATCTGAACTTCACGCTGAATCAAAGCTGCAAACCTAAACCTTATAATTCACCGCACAAAAAAACGAGGCTCTCCGAACGGACGCCAAAAAACCCCCAGTAGTTTATCAAGCAACAAGTATGCCGAGCGATACCGCGACGACAAACCTGTTCCGGGTCCGTCGATAACCCTAGAGTTGTCGACTCAGACTCAGACATATTTTATTGTTGTTTAGGCCTTGGCCTATATCAACACGTCTCACAAGTTGTTGTGCATGTACATACATAACTGAAATTATACAGAAATGAACAAATTTAACACTTCATCAAAACATTGCGAGAAACCATGCGAGAAAAGGACCCATTTTCATCAGAAAAAAAAAACCCCAACAACTACTGAACACGTAACCTGGACCAGACGGACCTGGGATAGGGTTGCCGCGACGATAAAGTCACGTGGTTCCCAGTTTCCCCTATCCACCGTCTCTCGTAGTATGTACATCGTTTTTTTCCATGTATGTATGTGTGCATGCGTGTGCGTGTGTGGTCGCATTTGTGTGTGTGTACTTGGGGTGTGTGTGTGTGTGTGTGTGTGTGTGTGTGTGTGTGTATTGGGGGAGGGGGGGGGGGGGAAGAGGGCCGGAGGGGGATTTTGACACTGCGGCTCTTTCGTTCTGTTTCAATGTAAATCCCTTCTGATGTGTAAAACCGTAAGATGTTCATGCGTGTTGATGTTCACGCTTAAAATAACCGTTGTTGATCTTTTTATCAATGTTCTACACACGATCAATGTTCTCCTTGCTGTCTTGCATCGTGTGCTCCGTGCCCCAGACAACATCATTTTACTCAGTGAAACTGTGTTGTAAAGACATGCCCAAGTCAATTCTTGGTACACAAAAAGCGCCCACAAAACATTTTGGTGAAGCCTGAAGAGCAAAACAAAACAAAACCACCAAAAACAGAAAGACATAAGTGCAGTTTAGGAATTCGCAGGTAAAGGTGTTCTACTTAATGACTGGAATTGCTGTTTCATTTATTTGGTTTTGTCTGAACTTTCATGTAGTAAATTAATGAAATTCAATGTGTGTGTGTGTGTGTGTGTGTGTGTGTGTGTGTGTGTGTGTGTGTGTGTGTGTGTGTGTGTGTGTGAGAGAGAGAGAGAGAGAGAGAGAGAGAGAAAGAGAGAGACAGACAGACAGACAGACAGAAGGGGGGAGAGAGAGAGAGAGAGAGAATGTAAACCATAGGAAAAAATGAATGTAAAAGTACTAAAACATATCTCATCTGCATTCTCCCATATCAAAAAAGAATTAGACAAGTGTTTCAAATGCTCTATGAACATTTATTGTCTCTGGCACACGCACACACACACACACACACACACACACACACACACACACCTACACACACACACACACACACACACACACACACACACACACACACACACACACACACACACACACACACACACGCATACTCTATGTAACATCTTCAGCTGGTCATGGCATAAAAGTAATGTGTTATTTGTTCTTTGACTTGGTAACATTGTGAAATACAATGTGAGACTTCAAGCCTGGCATGTTGGCAAATTTCTTCTTGCATACATGGCATCTGAAAAAAAAAAAAAAAAAAAACCACTCCAGTCAGTTCTACTTGTGAGAAGCAAATCTGGCATTAAATGAATATATTCTGAAAGAGGAAAAAAAATTTCATAATGTTGCATGTATACTGTAAAAAGTAAAAAAAAATCCTCATGACCTCTTTGGTTTTTATCTTTTTGCTTGTACTGCCAGGATAACTTAGTGTCCCATTTTCCGTATAATATAATTATATTAGCACAATGCATTCAGTTACCCAAGGTGTGCAAACTGGCATTGACAAATTGCATAACTAAAAAATGTACAGATACAAAGCTTTGATTTTCTAGGAATAAAAGGGCTTAAATGCCAAATATCCGATAAGGAGTTTGGCCCTTTTTCTGGATAACAGTGGAGCATACCTACACGCTTGTGGACCAGGTCTCACCCTTCAGAATAGTTTATGAAAACTCCTGGCAGTATTTTGAAGGAAACGAGGCAAAAGAGATACGCACGCAACTCATACATGTATTTGTTAAAATTAAAATAACTTTGAAGTTATAACTAAGTAACTGCAGTGTGGAAAATGACGCAACAATTTCATCTGTAAAACAATGGGGACAGAAACCACTTAACTTTCACAAAGGATGGCACGAGTCAACGTTTCGGCTTTCGCCTTCCTCAGGACACAAACAAATGGAATATAACTTCAACAAACAAAAGGTAACTCTGCTGACATACTGACATACACGGCGCGGGGGGAAAATAAAAAAAAATTAAAATAAATAAATAAATTATTTTATTTTATTTTTTTACTTTTTACTTTCCTTTTCTATGTAAAACAATGATTCACAAGTTAATATAGGTACCTGAGATCCTGCTTCAACAGTTCATTTGCATCCGGCCCACCAACCTCCACTTTCCCTTTCTTCTCCAACTGACGTATAATTTCTGCAAAATAAAAATAATAATACTAAAAAAAATAAATAAATAAATAAAATAAAAACAACAACAAAAAACACATTGCCTGGCATCGTATTTTGTACAAGACATTGCATGGTATACTTACATTAATTTCAAAGTCAACCAATGAGCAAATTTTCCAATCAATAACTGTAACTTTATATATATATATATATATATATATATATATATATATATATATATATATCCTTCTTCTTCTTCTGAAAGCCACAGTCATTTATTTGCCATTTTGAAGGTGGTGTGCAGGAGGGGAAAAGACTGATACTGGGGATGGGAAGATACCAACTGCTGATCCCAACAAATTTGTCTTAATACATGAAAAAAAAATCAAAAAAAAATCAGAGATACAGTCCCTCAGCTGGCTATGGAAACATGTATATGTTTAGCTATTATGACCTTGACCTAAGTCAGGAAAGGCTTCATATCCGGGTTGGAAATAATAGCAGGACAAATGTCCTGACTAACCATAAATGTATATATATACTGCATTTAAATGGAATATCATCGACCGTGCGAGGAAATCATAGTGGGTTCCCAGGGACTTGAGTTGAAGCCAAATAAGGACCTTGTAAGGACTGATATATGGACCAACACTATAAGGTAAGGACAATCGCATGGTCAAAATACCTTGGTAAGGACAATCGCATGGTCAAAATGGTGGAAAGTATCATCTACAACGAAGAGCGTTTTATTTTTGTTTGAACGACTTCAAAATTCTCTGCGTCGAACCAGCCAGTCGCACAGAGGAGCCAACCCCTGAAAGTGTCTGTCAGTACTATTTGAAGTTAATGTCAGAATTCTTCAGTGCTTCTCAGTATTGTTCAAAGGTTACTGTCTGTGATGTGTTCGGAAGGGCACACTTCAACGTGGTAAGCACTAACCGTCGGCTCTCATCCATATTTTTCGCAATCATTATCCTAATGGGCAGATAATATGTCTAATCCATCACCACTGGCATGCCTGATCTGTGATTTTTCTTGGTGTCAGGATTTGTATGCACTGTTACGCAAATGTAAGCACCTGTAAGAACGTAACTGAGGAATTTAATTTGTCCAGACTTGTAAGCACCTGGGCCCTACAAACCCTGTCATAGGACATATACGTAAGATAGTGATTGGATATTTTGAAAATGAATCAGCTTGTGACCAATGTCCAATACGAAACTCTCACCATGTCTCACGCTCCACAACTGTGGAGAAGAGGAAAATGACTGCGCTCGGAGAATGCAAAAGTGCCCCTCACCTGATGAGTCCACAAAATACTGTGTGGTGAAGGAGTTCCAATGTTTCTTCGTCTTGAGACAGGGACTGTCGAAGTCCTGGCTGATTACATGCATGTGAAGATGGCTGAGAGAGAGATGCCATTGAAATCGGTCAGCATGGTCTTGAGAAACAGCCCTTTCATACGATGCTGACTAAACTATGGACCCATCAAGTCTCTCTCTCTCTCTCTTGCTCTCCCTCTCTCAAACATGCGGACGTGCACACACACACACACACACACACACACACACACACACACACACACACACTCTCTCTCTCTCTCTCTCTCTCTTAGAATCAGATGTTACCTCATGCTGGGGACAGCATGGTATCCAAATCTAAATCTCAGTTCCTTGTTGGCTCTGAAACATTAAAAAAAAAATAAAAAAAAATGGACGGTCCATGCAGGACTGACTTCATACATGCAGGTGGGAACTATTATCAACAAAATGTCCTGACTGCAAAGAACAGTACAGGACATTTATCCTGAATAATGTGCACCGTGGCGCAGAAATGATCAGACATATGGCCACCTTGGTAAGAAATCAAAATACTCAATCCAACATTTTCAAAATGAATTGGTCAATGGCTGATGTCCGACGTGGATACGAATTAAGCCCTGGTGATATGTACAAGATTTGATCTTAATAATCTTATCCCCCAATTCTGAACATGAAAAACAGGTGGTCTGTGAAATGAATTAATTTAAATTTGATCAAATATGAATTCCAGCAAGCAACATACTTTAGAACAAACCATACACATTTCAGACCTGTCAGCAATCTCCTCCCCTTTTTTGTGTATGTACTGTAGCAGCTCCAGATGCTGTGCTGTCAGGCTCTTCAAACTTGGTATCTTTTCACGTGGAAGAACCAGAAAGTGGTACTTTGCCTGAAAAAGAAATGCAGGAATGTTAAGACAGAAGCTTGGGAACACACACACACACACACACACACACACACACACACACACACACACGCACACACTTATTTTTGTTGTATTATATGACATTTCACAAAAACTGACGGGTAAATGAGAGAGAGAGAGAGAGAGACAGAGAGAGAGAGAGAAATTCATGGTACCTTTGGATATTTGTCTTTTATGATCACCAACTTGTCGTCAGCCTCTACACGAAGTTCTGGGTCATCCATAGACGCCAATAACCCCATGCTCCAGTGTCCCGTTGCTTTTTTGTTTGCCGTTTCTTTTGCCATTGCGGAAAAGGAACGCAACATGCCCGAAAACGAAACAACACAACAAGGGAACCCACTCTGAATTATTTCAGGGAGGTAACTCTCCGCACCGGTCCTGCATTCGTAAACAGACAGCCCTGCGTTGAAACACCAATTTGCGAGAGGGCCGGGCAAAATCTGTCAATACGGAGTGCTCAACGACTCCTCTGATATCATACTTGGCAAAACTTTGGTCAGGGTTTGTATCGTCGCCACCTTCTGTCGCTGGCAGTGTGCTTTTGCCCGTACGACCAGCAGCCTCCAAAGCGAAGTACGCAAAACGAAGCGACAAAAATAATCAATATAAATTTCGACTTACTTTTGTGGTGCTGCAGAGAATTGAAACACACACACACACACACACACACACACACACACACACACACACACACACACACAAACAAACAATGGGCAAGGAAAGGGTTTTTTATGGCCATGGTTCAGGGAGGAAGTGGGACTGGGAGAGGGGGGCAGTCAGGGTCTGGCCTGAGAGTCAGTATGCTTTGACGCTGAGTTTGTGAAACCCATGATTAACAGCAGAACAATTAAGCCAACTTGGTGAAATTAACACTGATGAGTACATGGAAGCCATAATTATGCAACAATGCTGTTCTTACTGGCTTGCATTTCAGTTCTGTTTGTTCAGTGGCATCCTGTTTGGTGAGGTCCTGAACGATTTGTGTGCTTATGGTTAACATGATGACCGTGATACATGATCTTCACAATGGAAGAAGAAAGAAGAACAAGATAGGTTATTTAGGCTTTGTGATCAAAGTAATATCTTTAGTTTCTGATCCCCTTCTTTCACTTTCTCATTACAGGATGGCTGCCCTGTCAGAGTTAGGGTCGGAGGCTGTCAAAGTTGGATCCAAGCTAAGTCTACGGTTACCGGACTTGATGACCCGACATCAGACAGACCTCAGTCGGTGGCCCATCTTCAGTATACTGCCAGAGGACTTACTCAACAGCATCAAGAAAGTGTGTGTCTTTGGGAGTTCTGGAAATGAAGCTATCTTTGTCACAGCTTCAGATGATGTTTACGCCTTTGGGTCTAACTGCAGCAGCTGCCTGGGACTAGGTAAGCAATGGTTTGTAAGAAACTAAGATGCCAATTTGTGCCAGTCAATCATTTTTATATCTTGATTATTTAGTTATGCGGAAACAGAGCTGTCAGCCAGTGTCTCGATCTATGGCTCTTCATGCAGCCATTCGTCAGTTAATACATTAATTTGCACCGTATAGGTTTTATGTCCCTACCAATCTGTCATTAGTATTTGTCTTTTCTCCAAAACAGAAACATTGAAATTCTGTCCAGCAGTAAGCAGAGTGTCCTCCTTATCAAAACAAATTATTGCACTGTTATTCTTGCGTGATTCTTGCATACAGTACGTAGACCAAACTGAAACTACAGTATACAAAGGTTGTGTGAAGAGAATCAAAAGAACAGGGAATTCCCTACTGGTTTAAGAAAAGTGCAACTTATTTTTGACATTCTATTGATTGTTGGATTTTTGTGACCATCATCATTGACTCACAAAGTTTACTTCTGAAACTTCTGTATTTCAGGAGACACACATAGCAGCTTTGAACCCCGCAAGATTGAAATACTTTGCAAGAAAGGGATCACTGACATTGCTTTTGGAAGTGGGCCTCATGTTCTAGCAGTCACGGCAGGTAATACTAAACGCGAATACCGTAATAACCTTAACTTTTTGACCACAGTGCAAAATCTGGGAAAGGTAGGTAAAAAAAAAAAAACAAAAAAACTCCTTACTTTTTGGCCAGGCACCAAAACTCTCTCCCTAAGTTTTCAACCAGACCAGTAAAACTGTGAGTGTGAGGCTACCTGAAGATAATGTCAGATGTACTGAAAAGGTGTAACAAATTGATAAAACTTTGCTGATTTGCCAGTCTGGCTTTTTATCGCTTTGTTGATGCCGCCATTTTGAGGCAGGAATTAAGTTACAGTGTATAGTTTTCTTCACTACTTCTGTTTTCAGCCAGCTAGCAAGTTTCAGTAGGTATGGTGGTCCGTTTTGGAGTTTAGAAGGTGGAAAATGCTCGTGCCATTAAAAAGACAAGGAGGATATGGTGATTAAAATAATTATTAGGTAAGGTTTACGAAGGTTTTTGTGCATTTCAAGGCCCTCTGATGCAAGATACTATTTCAAGCAGCATTGTTTACTAGCTCCATTGGCACACATGGTGTTCAGTGAAGATTGCTGGACATCGAGACTGAAACTAATTTTTTTTGCTCTTTAGTTTTTGACCAGACCTTCAAAGTCAAGATTTTTCTGTGTAAAAAGTGGTTGAAAAGTTAAGGTTTTTACGGTACTGCTATGTGCCTGAAAATGTCATACCACAGGATTGTGTGTAATTTTTGCCGGACATCTTATGAGCTGTTTTGATGTTGTTGCTTTTTGTGTGTGTGTGTGTGTAAAAATCAGACATTAAAACTGCAGTGAGACTGAGAGGGAATAGCATTTGTTTCAAGCATTTTACTTCCGAGCAGATTTTCACTTTCAGTGGATGACTCTTTGAAAGAGAGAGGCCTCCTCTGAAGAGTAAAACTACAAGAGGCAGTTATGATGCTCCATGACTCTTAAATTGTATGGACAAAATGGACATAGATTGAACTATCTGTGAGTCAAATGTAACACTTTAGTTTATTATTGTGTGATTCTGTGCATGGTTTTCACAGATGGTGATGTGTACAGCTGGGGGCATAACGGATACTGTCAGCTGGGGAATGGTTCATCCAATCAGGGCATCCAGCCAATGTCGGTCAGTCAGTACATGAGCGGGCGCCATGTTCTCAAGGTGGCTTGTGGGAGTCACCACTCGCTGGCACTTACCAAGGAAGGGGAGGTAATTCACCATCATCATCATACATTTTTTGTGTGTGCATGTGTGTGTGAGTGAGAGTGTGTGTGTGTGTACATATATGCGTGTGTGTGTGTGTGTATGTGTGTGTGTGTGTGATTTTGCTGTAGATAAACTTTAATTTGTTTACCGCTTATCCATGGCTGCTGGAATTGTTTGTGTTTGTAGCTTTTTGTTTCCTTGAATGACAGCTATGACTAGTGCAGCTGCCATTTGTTTGTCTCTAGATCTACGCATGGGGACAGAACAACTGCGGACAGGTCGGGACAGGCACCACCGCCAACCAGCCTACACCGAGGAAAATCACAGCCGTTATTGGTGAGTTGTGGACCAGTTTCCTTTTTTTTTTTTTTTTTAATGTTCCTGAGGACTTGATAAGTATCAAACTAAGTGTTTTCTTAAATCACCCTGGTGCTCGAAACAAGGCATCTGATTTGAAGTCAGATGTAACTTTCATATTTTTTTCAGTGATGCTGAGAATTTGCATAATATTTAGGAAAAAAACAAAAAAACAAACAAACACGGCACTAATGAAGAGATTTGTTTTTCTCAGGTGCTCGTAATGTGATCTCTGTTTCCTGTGGTCAGACCTCGTCAGTGGCACTTCTAGACAATGGAGAGGTGAGCAACTTTTTTAGTTCATTGCATGACATTACCAGGCCAACACAGCGACTTGTACATGATGAAACATTGCCTAGTGGTATAGACCAGTGTGGGGTAACATCAGCCCATGTACAAGGAATGGCTGAGGAAAAATTGGCTCATCTTGAATGAGTTAATCTGACTTCACTGTTTCTGACTTGGTAGCGTTCGCCTATGCCATATTAAATTGACCCCAATTTTCAGTTGCCAGGGTTCGCTTGACCCCTCATACCCAGAAACAAAGCAGTGAGCATGCTGAAACTGTTTTATAATTGTCTGGTTTATTTTCCTGTTTTTCAGGTGTATGGTTGGGGTTACAACGGGAACGGTCAGCTGGGTCTCGGGAACAATGTGAACCAGCCCAACCCTTGCCGAGTCCACGCCCTGCAGGGGATCATCGTCAGTCAGATCGTGTGCGGCTACGCCCACACACTAGCGCTGTCCGACGAGGGTGTCTTGTACTCGTGGGGAGCTAACTCCTACGGCCAGCTGGGGACAGGGAACAAGGCTAACCTTATCTCCCCTTGCAAGGTGTGCACGTCTGATGAAAGGTGTGTATGACAGTAGATATGTGAAATGAAAGTGTTAAAATAAATTCTGTTATCATCATCATGTAAACCTGTGATTATAGCAATGAGTCTGTGAGAGAAGTATGAGTTGATACTGTGAACATTAAATTTTGCTTGTACTTGTCAGTGGAGTCAGGTAGAATTATCTGAATGTGTACATTGTTTCATTGTATGAAGAAAATCAGTTGTATGGGTCAGCTGCAGCAACAGTTTGAAGATGAAGACATCTGTGTTTCAGAAACAGCAAAGATTTTAGTGGCTGCACATGATCAGAAACAGCAGTACACCATACATTTGTAAATTACCAACTTGGGCATTTGGTTGACAAAATTTTATACAAACTGTTTTGGTCTTCCAGGTTTATAGAGATAGCAGCCACCCATTACTCGCACGTCTCTGCAGCAATGACTCAGACAGGGAAGGTAATGATGTGGGGACAATGCCGGGGACAGTCGATTACCTCCCCCCTCATGACCCGTTTCACCAGCACGGACGATGTGTTTGCAACATTCTCCGCTCCTCCAGTCACATGGCGCACCTACTGTATCGGTGAGAGTACAGATAAGTCACAAAGTTTTTATTGTAGTGATGCTTTGTGGAAATTAATGTTATGGAACTGGATTAATTCATTGTCAGATTCATCTGATCATGAGTTAGGGTTCGTTTGTTTATATTACACAAAAATGAACCAGGGGAAAAAAGGGGGTGTTGGGGGGGGGGGGGGGGGGGGGGGTTGTTTGGTTGTTTTTTGTTTTTTAAATCGTTTTTAGCAGTTAGAGTACGTGGTGTCTTGTGCAAAGCATGTTTAAAGGGTATAGATTTTTTTTCTTTACCGTCCCAATTTCAGTGGGTTTTGCTTGATGTTTTAGGGAATGTAACTCTTGCAAAATGCAAGAGCATAATAATGTGTATATTGAGTTTGCTCCCCTTTACCAGAAATCTAAATTTTGGTTTCTGTTGTGCACTCGTTACATTTGAACTCGCAGCCATACCAGTGTTGTACCAATTAAGGCACCGTCATTGTTTATGCCAAACAATAAATTCTTTTTCCAGATCAAGTGAAAGGCACTCGAGTAGCTGAGAGCATCGCTCAGTCTTTTGATGACCAGGTATGTAGTAGAACATCCAATTCTAGAGTACACTAATTTGTAGGTGCGGTTAAACACACACCCTTCAGAATTAAACTATTTACAGGCAGCAAAATTACCCATTTACACATGCAGGTATACTTGTGCACACAAAATATATATATCTTTTGCATCTAATATTGCCAGTTGAAGAAACTCAGGACCAGTGAACCTTCCTAAAATTCCACTTGAGAGGATAGTTGGTGGTAGGGGTGTGGTGATGGTGTTTTCCATAAATCAGTAAGAAATTTAAGGAGAGAGAAGAGCCCCCCGATTGTTTTGATAGTTTTAACTGGTCACAGTGGAAAACCATATTGCATCATTAGAAGAAAAAAAAATTTAAAAAAAGAAAAACAACTGTACAGCATCAGGTTTGGACACACACATCTTGTGTACTTTTGCCAGTTTTGGCCTTTTTTTTTCCAGTGATATTGTGTACTTAATTGTCACTGTCCACAGGACACAAGTGATTTGAGATTCCTCATTGAAAGCCAGGAGATCTACGTACACAAGGCCATCTTGAAAATCAGGCATGTATATCTCCTAATCTAACTGCATTTGCTGAAAACTTGTTGTTTGTTGTTTTGGTTTCTTTTGTTGTTATTTGTGATGTTGTGCTGGTGGTCTTACAAATTATGTGCAGATACACCACCTGCAAATGATAATATTGACAGGATGTGTCTACTGTCTTTTTGGAAAAGGGTGTAAGTTAGTCAGTGTAAGTGTGATAGATTCAATAGGCTCTCAGATTATATGCACTCTTTCTTAGAGGAGCTTGGAATTAAAGAGCTTTCACATGGAGTTTGCCCTGTGTGTGTGTGTGTGTGTGTGTGTGTGTGTGTGTGTGTGTGTGTTCATAATTGTGCAATCTATATCATAGTGCAATGCGTGACTGTGCCTTGTTTCAGGTGCGAGCACTTCCGTTCGATGTTTCAGTCATTCTGGAATGAGGATGAAAAAGAGTGAGTATATTTTTGAGACAGTACAGTAACATGACGGCTCACACGAATGTACTGATGATGTGATATTTTCATCAGATTTGTCTTGTCTTGTGTGTGTGTGTGTGTGGCGGGTTGGGGGGGGGGGGGAGGAGTGAGTGTGTGCATGCACTCTTTAGTGACTGTGTGTCCTGTGTGCAGTCTTCTGCTTAGGGTTTTTTGTCAGTTCTCATTATCACTACACCTATTCAAGCCAGATATGTTACCTACATTTAATTCCTACACACCAGTTTGAAGTAAACCTTGATTTTCTCTGCAGCTGCATCGAGATCTCTCAGTACCCTTTCACAGTGTACAAAGCTTTTCTTCAGTATCTCTACACAGACACAGTTGACCTGAAGCCAGAGGAAGCAATAGGTACCGATCTTTTTGTTCCTTCTCTGTCTCCGACGTCCCTATATTCCACCAGTTGTTGGCATACATTTGGTTTTGTTTTGTTCTGATTTTTTGTCATTGCTGTTGCTGTTTTTATGTTGTTTCCATAGTAATGGAAACAACATAATAGGACGGGCTAAAATTTCCACGTTCATAGGCAAGCATCTGTGGTACAAACGCACGTCACTGCCGATCTCCCGCAGAGACGATTATGCAAGTGTAACTCTGACAATGACGTAAGAAAACTTGCGTCATCGATGCTGACAGCGTATGGTGTTCCGAACGCACTTCTCCTCCTCAGTGAGTGCCGTCTGTGCGGATGTGTGTGCGTGTGTGCGTGTGTGAATTGTGTCCGGGCCCGTTTCTTCGAAGATACTTAACCGAATGGCTTCAAATTTGGGGTATCCAAATTTATCAAAATGTTACATTAGACGATTCAAGCGTGTGATGATTGCTAAAGTGATTTGGGAGTTATCGCCCTTTTGAGACAAGTTGGTTGTCTTTCGTGTACAGGCGTAATATTTATTTAAATCACTCAATTTTTTGGCAGTAGATAGCTTGAATACGGACTCTGAATTGACTCACTACTAGAAAATGGTCGCTCTTATAGTTTTCATGTAAACCGAGCCTGAGTTGACATTGCATGTGAACCCAGTTCAGATGCCTATTTCTCCGAAAATACTAAACCGATCGATTTCAAATTTGGGGTTTCTAAATGAATCAAGATTGTTGAATAGAAGGCCCGATCCAGGTACGATTGCACACATGATTTGCAAGTTATCGCCCTTTTCAAAAAAAGTGGCTTTCTGGCGTTTAAAGGCGTAATATTTACCTAAACCACTCCATTTTTGGGACATAGATAGCATGAATACGGACTCTCAACTGAGTGAATTTTGGAGGTTGTCGCTTTTATACTTTTGGCGTAAACCGTACCTGATGAAAGTGCTGGTGAACACACTTTAGATCTCAAAATCGCTCCTACTATACATAGATAATGAGCCTGGGGTGCCATAAAAAATATACAAAAAAAATTAGAAAAATTCACTGCAGCCGTTGTCGTCAGTTGACTCGAAAATTTGTACTCGAAGCACATTTCCTTTACACAAGCCACACGCCTCACAAACATCGCAGAAAAGGCACACGCGCACTGACGCAAAACTGTATCAGCGTCAGTTTGCCGACGTCATGTTTGATTGACGTGGGGGTGTGTCGTCACTTTTCGGAAGTTCTCTATTTGTAGACGGGGAAAGCGGGAGTTTCATTGATGTAGTGAGCTTTGTTTTTCCCACTGACTCTCACTCAATAGCATAGTAGAGTGAGAGAACACCACATAGGTCTCAATGGAGCACATGCACAAACGCGGCTCGCGCAAGTCTGCGTGCGTGCGTGCGTGCGTGCGCGCGCGCGTATGTCTGTGTGTGTCTGTGTGCGCGCGCGCGCAGCAGACATAACACATAGTGAAAAAAACGTTCGCCGCGCAGACTTGTCTGTTAAACACATTGAGCCGGTATAAATTCGATCTTTACACTGCGCAGCAGCAACACTTCAATTTTCATGGGGCTGCTTTCATTGCAAGAATTGTATCCGAGTCAAAGTTATTACGTCAAATGTATTATGCGTCATCCCAATGAGGAAAACGTCATAGATTTCAAAGAAAACAACTTGACGTCTCTCTTCCAAAACCAAGATTGGTCTGACAAGCCCGGTCAGTTGTTTCCATTGAGAGAGAGAGAGAGAGAGAGAGTGTGTGTGTGTGTGTGTGTGTGTGTGTGTGTGTGTGTGTGTGTGTGTGTGTGTCCTCCCGTATACATGGCATTACAAAAGAACGACCGTGACGACAGCAGGTGATTAAATGGAAACAACATATTGGGCTGGTCAGTGGCCATCTTGTTATTTAGTGCCTCTGGTGGTGTTTTGTTGTTGTTGTTTTCTCTGTGTGTGTGTGGTTTTTTGTTGTTGTTGTTTTTTTTATCATGCATGATGGTGGTATGATGATGCAATGGAGGTCAGTGTGGTTTAGGACTGCTTGACGGGCCAGCATTCTGTGCTGCCTGTCATAAATGTTTAAAGCAGGTGCGGTGTGGGCTGTATGATCATCCACAATCATGAGATGTGTCATAACAACGACAGCACCCCCAAAGTCACACCTGTTGACCGGGTGAGTCTCAGTTGTGTGGTAACAGTCTCCCTACAGGACCCATAGTGCACCCCCTGTGGATAGGAGCTGACCTAGGTAGGAAAAGTCCCTCTTGCCTCGGCTGGGATTTGAACCCAGGTCTCCTGGTCCATGGTCCTAAGTGCTAACCAGTACACTGTGGGGGCTGGTCATTTGTTTTTGTTCATATTTGTTCTTTTCTGTTGGTCACTTTGTTTGTTTGTTTGTTTTTCTAAGATAAGAGGGCTGTTTATTTTGAATGATTTTTTTTTTGTTTGTTTGTTTTGTGCTGAGTGAAACGTTTTCCGTGATAGTCATACTGATTTTTCATGAGCATATTATTATCTGTCTATACTGCATCCTGCCTACAGTCTCTTCATACCCCAAAATCATCAGCCCACTGTGTACTTCAAAATACAACCTGTTCCCCCTCGCCATACACACCTGATCCCCCCACCCCCCCCCCCCCCCACCCCCTGCCCCTCCCCGAACGCCCCACCCCACTACCACCACCAACAACCACAACCACCACCACTGCATTTTCAGGGCTTTTGGACCTTGCCAACGCTTACTGTGAGGTGCAGCTGAAACACAAGTGCGAGCAGATCATCTGTCAGGGAATCTCCGTGGACAACGTGGCCATGCTCTACGCAGCTGCCATCAAATTTGAAGCTAAAGTGAGTAATAAATCAATGAGTGAGAGAATGAGAGAGATATTGATGAAATTTACTGGATGAAAGTTAGAGGAGATGGATGGGGGGGGAGGGGGGTAGTGGTGTGTGTGTGCGTTCTTGTGTCTCATTGACCAGTTTGCTGCGTGTCAGTCATGATACCACACAGACCTGTCTCTACCTCTATGATTTTTTCCGTAGTTACTAGAGGTGTTCGGTTTTACCGGTTTTCCGGTTAAAATCGGTCCGACTTTCTCACGGTTCGGTAAACCGGTTTGGCCTTAAAAAAACCGGAAAACCGCGGTTTTTCTAAGGGACATCACTCGTCGTTTTTCAGCCCGTTACAAGACACCCTCCTCCTCCCCCTCCTCCTTATCATCATCATGTTGTTGTTGTTGTTGGCTGAACAGGGAAACCGGGGTAGCCGAAGGGTAGAGCGTTGGACTTCCAACTTTCGGGTCGTGAGTTCAAATCCCGGCTAGGGCCAAATATTTGTGCTGGCTTTTTCATCGTTGCCTCGTCTTTGATATCATCCATATGTGGTGGAAAAGGACGTTAAACTCCCAAACACCCACCCACCCACCCTTGTTGGCTGAACATTTCCAACGCAGGGGTACAGAAAGCCGGAGTACTAGGAGACCCCCCTCCCTTCCCCCCTTCCATCTCTTGGGGAAACGTTAGAAACAGTAGATGACGTATACATAGCCGGTTAACCGGTTTTAAACCTCGGTTTTCTATTGGAAAAACCTGTTAAAAACCGGTTTGAGAAATCGTACCGGTTCCACCCTCTAGTAGTTACTATGGAAACTAGTCTCAAACTACAGAACTATGATCACTTCTCGAAAATTTTGGCTGATAAAAAATACATTTTATTCGCATGAGCCAACAGTCTGCTGCAAAATAAGATAAGTGCGCACACACAATGGGCTCGAGTGACAGGGAAGATGGCGTTCAGACTGAAAAGGCAGCAGTTTTCATCCAAGATAAGGAAGAATAAGGGACATTGCCTTTCATCTCAGACATTTCATTCACAAAGCAAAAAACTAAGAGGAAGCCCTAAATGGACAAAGCCTCAAAAACTGGTTCTTGTCCATGGAAACTATAATAGGACAAATGTCTTGGCTAACCATAAAAAGTATGGGACGTACATTTGCCCTGCATATTGTCAACCGTGGCACAGAAATGATCGAGGACATGTCCGCCTCAGTGTGGAAGTAATAGGACATTTTGAACATGAATTTGTCTGTGACCGATGTCCAATATGGATATAAGCTGTGGCCGGTAGCGTGGTAAACAGAAATACTGTTGTACGCACCAGAGTGAACAGCAGGGTGGAGGTTTGCACATAAAGTGGCAGCAGGCTTTCACTGCTTTGTCCTCCAGCCCTGCGGCGCCATGAGCATTCAAGTAGAGATGGATATGAGCGCCGTGGAGAAGTCTACCATACCAATACCATATCACATCACATACGTGAAACCCTGTAAAGGTCTGCAGACGACCAGTTAAATACTAGAATTTATATTTAGTGTTCCCAGTCATGGGTTATCTCTTAACAGCCTGAGTCCGACCACCCCTGCCCGCTTCATGATGTTAAAAAGAACAATTAGCCACAGCACACTAGCAGGAGCCACTTCAAGCCACTATTACATAAGGTGTGGGCCTTCCCTGCTAGTCCTGTGACCACTGCAGATTGCATCCAGTATAGTGGCTTGAAGTACTGGCTTCTAGTGATCTGAAGATTTTTTTTTTTAAATTGAGATTTGTGCATAGGCTTTTAAGAATTAATCTGTTATCGTTATTGCTTTACTTTCTTCCACCATGCGCATGTACAACAATACCACACAAAATGTGTGAAATACTAATAGCGGCTAACTAATCCAGGGTTTTAGCAGTCAAGCACGGTAATGTTTTCAGATATTTTTTTTCTCCTCTACGTTTTCCCCTACTCCTGCTTGCGGGGTGAAATTTTCACTCGCAAATGAGCACGCAGGCCTCCCAGAGCAACAGAACGGTGCACCAGGGTGAGAGAATTGGGGGGAAAATCGAGGATCAATAGCCTTTTCCTTGGGACCAGGGCTCCACGGGAAATCTGCTTACCTCCCCTCCGTGACTTCTTCAGTCTGGAGGTCGGGAGGTCCCGGCACGCAGGGGTTGCCGAACGTTTAATTTCGTTAGGGCAGTGTGGTGTGTGTGTGTGTGTGTGTGTGTGTGTGTGTGTGTGTGTGTGTGTGTGTGCCGGAGAGAGAGAAAGGGAGAGAGACAGACTGACGTTGAAATAACTATTTGAAAACGGTGCAAGTTTTGGTCTTCAAGTTCAGTTGTAACCAATTCTCAAACTTGCCGTTAAAAAAAAAAAAAATCAACGTTCAAACATACTTAAAAGTGGAACATAAAACTTTACACATGCACACCCTCACACACACACACACACACACACACACACACACACACACACACACACACACACACTGGCACACACACACATTTACACACAAACACAAATTGCCGCATGCATGAAATCAGTAGTAGCCGGGTCAGTGTATATGTATGTCAACATAATTATGGTACAGTATCTGCTTTTTTATCGGTTATTTGTTGGCTATTAGTAGAGAGAGAGAGAGAGACTGCTTATAGAGTGTCTGTTGAATTTCAAAACAGGAACATGGTTCAGTTTTACCGGCTTAGTGCCACGGTGAACCCGGCGTACGCCGTGTTAGTGTTAGCAATTCTAAAACGTAATCAGTCATGAGTAGTGTTCAACAGGAACGCCATACTTATCATTTTGCAGATTTTCAAAACGGTAAACTAGAATAAACATAATCAGAATCAACTTCATACGCCATTTCACGTTTGGCGTAGGGAAAATACCGAAATCAAATCAGTGCCGGCAAATGGATGTTTCAGTAAGAACCGAAATCGAAATCTGTAACCTGTTATGTAACATATTAACACATCTCGTACCGCGCACGAGTATACCACGTTTTGAACTCTTTTTCGGGTTTGGCCCGCGTGTGTGCAAAAATCAGGCGAGATGTACGGTTCCTTAGCGGCTCTTATTGCAGCAAACACGAGTATAATCAAAGTGCAACACTTTCACCAAGTCAAATTTAAATCCATGCTAACATGAATGAATTATGATTTGTTTGTTTTGTTTTGTTTTTAGTTTTAGTGAGGCCATTGGTGCACAAACCCAAACTCACTTTGTAGGAATTGAGTTAAGAATAGAAACAAACCTTAAGAAGAATAACAGATCACTATTTGTTTCCTTGGAACCCCGACCTTAAACAAAGTAGTAGGTCCTTTAGTACCTCTTTACTGTGCCTGTGTCCGCGCGTTCTTGCTAATCCCACGTAGAGAGAGAGAGAGAGAGAGAGAGAGAGAGAGAGAGAGCTTAAAATCTTCCCCTTTTGGCGGACTTCCATGTTTAGCTGAATTCTCTACACACCTCCTCCCCCCAGCCCCCCCCCCCCCCCAAAAAAAAAAAAGAAAAGTGTTCCTCCTCAGAAGCATTTAAAATCATGCCAAAATGCACCAAATTGCACAGATTTTAGTCTATTTAATTTATTTAATTTTTAAAAATATATATAAAAAATGGAAGGGGGAGGGGTGAGTGAGTGAGTTTTTAGGGCTTAAAGCCGCGCAAGCCACAAAGACTAATTCGCTGCTGGGAAGGGAGAGGGAGGGGGGCCTCTCTTGGACACAGACGCGTGCTCGTGGTTTCACCACTTTTTTTCTCTCATTTTTTAAGTATGGGTACACAAGAATATATGTTCTCATCAGTCATCATGGTCAACACTAGAGGGTGGAACCGGTACGATTTCTCAAACCGGTTTTTAACCGGTTTTTCCAATAGAAAACCGAGGTTTAAAACCGGTTAACCGACTATGTATACGTCATCTACTGTTTCTAACGTTTCCCCAAGAGATGGAAGGGGGGAAGGGAGGGGGGTCTCCTAGTACTCCGGCTTTCTGTACCCCTGCGTTGGAAATGTTCAGCCAACAAGGGTGGGTGGGTGAGTGTTTGGGAGTTTAACGTCCTTTTCCACCACATATGGATGATATCAAAGACGAGGCAACGATGAAAAAGCCAGCACAAATATTTGGCCCTAACCGGGATTTGAACTCACGACCCGAAAGTTGGAAGTCCAACGCTCTACCCTTCGGCCACCCCGGTTTCCCTGTTCAGCCAACAACAACAACAACATGATGATGATAAGGAGGAGGGGGAGGAGGAGGGTGTCTTGTAACGGGCTGAAAAACGACGAGTGATGTCCCTTAGAAAAACCGCGGTTTTCCGGTTTTTTAAGGCCAAACCGGTTTACCGAACCGTGAGAAAGTCGGACCGATTTTAACCGGAAAACCGGTAAAACCGGTAAAACCGAACACCTCTAGTCAACACCCCCCCTCCCCCCCCCCCCCAAAAAAAAAAAAAAAACAAAAAAAAACAACAACAACAACAACACAAAAAAACCTATAGAAAGAGTGTACGGTAAGAACAGTTGGTTTCACCACATCGTCACTAAATGCCGCACACTTGTCCTCCTTTTGCACCATGGACCATTATCAGCCATGAGAGAGAGAGAGAGAGAGTCAGTGGTGTGGTTCCCAAATCATCAGCTGGCGCAACTCCCCGTCGCTGACGATCATGCCAAAATCACACTCACAGACTTGTCAACAGGGGATGTGGCGATCAATAGAGGGGTTTTGGCGGGAGACAGATCTCATAATCCACGTTCTGACCTAGAGCGATCCAATTTTCGCTTCATCTCTGTGGTGACCAAGTTTTGGGGTTTTTTTTCCTGCCCGGCAAACAACGGGTGAGCTGGAAGCGCCAAGGGGACTGTCATACTTAGGGGGGGGGGGGGGGATATGACTGGAGTGAGCGTGTATGTATGTTATTTTTATTTTTTTTACGCGTGTGTGTGTGTTCTCATGGATGCACGCACGAACACAGACAGACAGACAGATGGGGAAAAATGACTGAAGGAGAAAAATACCCGTTGTACACTAGAACACACACACACACACACACACACACACACACACACACACACACACACACACACACACACACACACACACACACACACGACGGCGACCACTAAACGGATCCACGACTGACTGAAACATAAATGTCGTGTTAAATTTATATTTGACCCATGGAAGAGCGACCAGAGGCTAGACCATCCGTGCGTAATCATGTGATAAATCATAACGTAAAATTAAGCAAAACAAGTAACAACAACAAAAACGATAGGGAAAATGCACACCCCCTCCACCCTCCCCCATCTCCAAAACAAGATGGCCACTGACCAGCCCAATATGTTGTTTCCATTTAATCACCTGCTGTCGTCACGGTCGTACTTTTGTAATGCCATGTATACGGGAGGACACACACACACACACACACACACACACACACACACACACACACACACACACACACACACACTCTCTCTCTCTCTCTCTCTCTCTCTCTCTCTCTCTCTCTCTCTCTCTCAATGGAAACAACTGACCGGGCTTGTCAGACCAATCTTGGTTTTGGAGGAGAGACGTCAAGTTGTTTTCTTTGAAATCTATGACGTTTTCCTCATTGGGATGACGCATAATACATTTGACGTAATAACTTTGACTCGGATACAATTCTTGCAATGAAAGCAGCCCCATGAAAATTGAAGTGTTGCTGCTGCGCAGTGTAAAGATCGAATTTATACCGGCTCAATGTGTTTAACAGACAAGTCTGCGCGGCGAACGTTTTTTCACTATGTGTTATGTCTGCTGCGCGCGCGCGCACACAGACACACACAGACATACGCGCGCGCGCACGCACGCACGCACGCACGCACGCACGCACGCACGCAGACTTGCGCGAGCCGCGTTTGTGCATGTGCTCCATTGAGACCTATGTGGTGTTCTCTCACTCTACTATGCTATTGAGTGAGAGTCAGTGGGAAAAACAAAGCTCACTACATCAATGAAACTCCCGCTTTCCCCGTCTACAAATAGAGAACTTCCGAAAAGTGACGACACACCCCCACGTCAATCAAACATGACGTCGGCAAACTGACGCTGATACAGTTTTGCGTCAGTGCGCGTGTGCCTTTTCTGCGATGTTTGTGAGGCGTGTGGCTTGTGTAAAGGAAATGTGCTTCGAGTACAAATTTTCGAGTCAACTGACGACAACGGCTGCAGTGAATTTTTCTAATTTTTTTTGTATATTTTTTATGGCACCCCAGGCTCATTATCTATGTATAGTAGGAGCGATTTTGAGATCTAAAGTGTGTTCACCAGCACTTTCATCAGGTACGGTTTACGCCAAAAGTATAAAAGCGACAACCTCCAAAATTCACTCAGTTGAGAGTCCGTATTCATGCTATCTATGTCCCAAAAATGGAGTGGTTTAGGTAAATATTACGCCTTTAAACGCCAGAAAGCCACTTTTTTTGAAAAGGGCGATAACTCGCAAATCATGTGTGCAATCGTACCTGGATCGGGCCTTCTATTCAACAATCTTGATTCATTTAGAAACCCCAAATTTGAAATCGATCGGTTTAGTATTTTCGGAGAAATAGGCATCTGAACTGGGTTCACATGCAATGTCAACTCAGGCTCGGTTTACATGAAAACTATAAGAGCGACCATTTTCTAGTAGTGAGTCAATTCAGAGTCCGTATTCAAGCTATCTACTGCCAAACAATTGAGTGATTTAAATAAATATTACGCCTGTACACGAAAGACAACCAACTTGTCTCAAAAGGGCGATAACTCCCAAATCACTTAAGCAATCATCACACGCTTGAATCGTCTAATGTAACATTTTGATAAATTTGGATACCCCAAATTTGAAGCCATTCGGTTAAGTATCTTCGAAGAAACGGGCCCGGACACAATTCACACACGCACACACGCACACACACACGCACACACATCCGCACAGACGGCACTCACTGAGGAGGAGAACTGCGTTCGGAACACCATACGCGTCAGCATCGATGACGCAAGTTTTCTTACGTCATTGTCAGAGTTACACTTGCATAATCGTCTCTGCGGGAGATCGGCAGTGACGTGCGTTTGTACCACAGATGCTTGCCTATGAACGTGGAAATTTTAGCCCGTCCTATTATGTTGTTTCCATTACTATGGAAACAACATAAAAAAAAAAAAGGGGGGGTGGGTGGGGGTATGACCTAGCAAAACAAAACGAAACAAGAACAAAACGCAAAACCAAAGCAACCCAAAATCAAAACAAAAACAACCCTCTTCCCCCCTTTCCCCCCCCCCCCCCCCCCCCCGCCCGTCACAGCTCATACCAGAGTAAAGAAACTTGCCCCAGAGTTTGGACAAAGTCCCATGTGGTACCTAAAACAAAATAAAACAAACAATAATAACAACAACAACAAAAACGCTAGAGAATATCAACTCACCCCCCCCCCCCTTTTCCCAAAAACTAAGTAAATGAACATGATATGATAAATGACCTAGCGCCCCCCCCCCCCCCAAAAAAAAAAACAAAAAAAAAACAAACAAACAAACAAAAAAAAACAACAATAAAAAACAAACAAAAAACACCTAGCCCCCCCCCCCTCCCCCCAACAAAAAAAGAAAAGAAAAAAGCGCCTAGCCCTCCCCCCCCCCCCCTTTCCAACAAAAACAGAAAACAAACCAAAACAACAACAACAAAAATTGGCTGCGTTACAGCTTACAGCAGAGTAAAGAAACTGGCCCCGGAGTATGGAACAAAGTCCCAAGCTGTTTAGCGCCTGCTCCTGGTGCTCACTAACACCGCCAGGCTGATCTCCAGTATCACGAGTAATGGATGTAGCGGCGCATTCGTTTCGCTTTCCCGCCGCCGTGTCATTAATCCAATAAAGCCAGTTATTTCCCCTAGGGCCAGGGGAGTTAAGCCGCTGATTTAGCTAAGTACGTGCGGGCACATGACAATGTATCCATTTACTGATTGGGACTGCCTGGCTTCGCAAAAAAAGAAAAAAATTGGGGGGGGGGGGGGTAAGAGGGGGTGTCTAGATACTCACAAAATTAGCAGTAGGATGTAATACGAGATTTTAGCCAAGATGGCGGATTCATAGATTCATTTGATAGATCTAACTCTGGAAAGCCGAAACAAAAATCGCAATTTTACTTAAAATCAGCAGATCACTAGAAACCGTTTCAAGCCACTATTACGCAATCTGCAGCAGTCTCGGGCTTAGCGGGGAAGGCCCACGCCTTACGTAATAGTGGCTTGAAGTGGCTCCTACTGGTGGGCAGTGGCTTATTCTATTTAACAAGTCTTTTCAAATAGCGGGCAGGGGGATGGTCGGGGTTGGACTCTGAAGAAGTAATGTCTGTGTACGTCTGTTTTGAAAGTCGCTCAGCTTGGTTTCAGGTGTGATTGACAGGTTTAATCTTTGATGTGTACCGACCAGTCGCACACACGCTTGCTGACAGTACTGAATAACGGGCTGAATTCTTTTCCTCTGCAGGGGTTGGAGGAGTTCTGCTTCCGTTTTGCCCTGAACCACCTGACGGCTGTCACCCAGACTGAAGCCTTCTCCAAACTGGATGGTTGCGTCACAAAAGAGTTCATCCGCAAAGCTGCCATGTCCGGCGCCTTCAAGTACTGAACACAACTTGGCTACAGCTTTGTCCTTTTATCTTCATTTTTTTTTTTTTTTTTTTAGCCAGGAACACACCACTACTTCTTCAGGCATTTTGTGTGCACGGGTTGTGTACAAGTTAGTACAGAATTTCCTTCGTGCACTGACTGGCTGTGTACAAGTTAGTGCAGAATTTCCTTCGTTTTGTGTGCAGTGCTAGCTCGGTTCTTCACGCCAAAGACTGTTCAACGCTATAGCGAGACCATTGTTATGACCTGGGATGCAGAACCCTTTTTCTGGTGTGATATGTGTCATTGTACTGACTTCTCCGTTTCCGTTTGAATCCTGACCTCCACGATTCCAATTTCAAATCCACTGAGGAACGGCTAGTTAGCAGTCACCCGCTTTGAGTACAGTTCGGACATACAACATACCACTTCATGCGAGTATAACATGAAATTTTGGAATGGCTACAACAGTTCTTCAGCGAGCCGTACTGGGTGAAAATGAACCAAGCTTGTGAAAATGGGTCAGCCGAGCTGGTACATAGACTGTCAATGTTTTGGTCGTGAGTTCGATTGCTGGCTGTAACCAAAACTTTTGCTGACTTTCCCCTCCCCCCCCCCCCTTCCCTTCCCTTTCCCCCCAAACAGCTAGCCACTTCAAGCAAGCTCATAGTCCGCACTAGCTAGGGCTACCCATGCGTGTTCGTGGCCTCCATATTTTGACGTGGAGGGTCACCTCGACTAATGCCGCACCCACAGTGAGCGTACGATGCTCCCCTTTTTGCTACAGACACTGCGAATTTGTCAGTAGTTGTGTGCCATACGTACTTTGTTGGTGTCTAAAGGCAATCGCACACGTGGACAAAAAACAAAAAAAAAAAACACAAAAAACAGGCGTATATCCTAACCCGCTTTTCCTGTCGTGTATTCGCTCCTGTCAAGCTGCCCTGTCGTCCAACAACCAGTCAACGGAAGCTATCATGTGGCTACAATAGGCTGGTGTAGTAAGCCAGATGTGCCACCCGCTCGTTTGTCTCCCGGGCACTTCTACTGTCAAGCTGCTTTGACGTTGGGCATTTCTACCCTCAAGCTGCATTGACGCGGGGCATTTCTACCCTCAAGCTGCATTGGCGCGGGGCATTTCTACCCTCAAGCTGCATTGGCGCGGGGCATTTCTACCACAAAGCTGCACTGACGCAGGGCACTTATACCCTTCAGCTGCATTGGCGCGGGGCATTTTTACCCTCAACCTGCATTGACGCGGGGCACTTTTACCTTCAAGCTGCTTAGACCCGGGGCACTAATACCCTCGTTACACCGACCGGGGTGCTTCTACCCTCAAGTTACACCGACCCGGGGCATTTCCAGCCTCAAGCCTCTTAGGCCCGGGGAACTTCACGCTGGATACAACGGATATCCAGTCGACCAACCAGCAGGGTAGCGATAGCTAGGGCTAGGATAGGCCAGTTTCTGTCCGCGTGTACGATCGGTCTAAACGCAGGGCTTTCCAGGATTGAAAGTCTAGACAGTGACCGTATGTGTGCAATAATTATAACTCACGTGCAGGCAAGGGACCAAGGGGAAACAACTACACGGGCAGGGGACGCAATGCTGCGGGGCATGGGTCCTGCACTTACTTGAATGAACGCGCGTTGTCAGTTGTGTGTGAAATCTTCAGGCCTTCATGCGCACTGCTCCATTTCCAACTGACGTGGTATTGCAGAACTGTGTGTCTGTCTTTCACCCTTTGCCAGTTGTGTGTATACTTGCCCGCAGTACTTGAATGGACAATCCATTTGTGTTCAGGGACCCGTTTTCAGTCAGCCTGCTCTAACCTTCGTCTTCTTCTTCTTCTTAATTAGGGAGGTGATGTCTTCTCGTTTTGCATCAACGTGGGGTGAGGATGAAAGTGATTTACCAAGACTTTCTGTCGACATTTTATGTTGATCCTGTTTTTTTTCTGGTATTTATTTACTTATTTACTCTACTGAATTCCCACAAATTCTCAGAATTCCCATTTTCTGGTCTATCAGACAAAATGTTGTCACTTCCCAGCAGTGTTGCCTCGATCTTTTTTTTTCATGATTAAACTATGGACAAAAATATTCGCCTTCAATAATGTATTGGTTTTGATTGACATCATTCGTGAGAGGCAGTGGTTGTTTTAGCTGGAGTAAATTTGGTAAGAGACACGTATTAATTATTTAGATATCAGTGTATCACCCTGATTAGGTGTTTTCTGAATCATTTGCCTTCTACCAACGATAAGTCGTCAATGAAACTGATGATTGTGAACGGAGTAGGGAATTGTGGAGTTGTGACAAGTCCAACAATTTGTGGTTCATCTGGAAACATTTTACTCCTTCACACGGCAATTTTTGTTGTTGTTGTTGTTGTTGGCCGAGACCTGTGATAGATCCCCCCTTTGATTCCAACTTACATGTCTTTCGTTTTTTTTTTGTTTTTTTTTTTTTTTTGCCGTGGTGTGCAGAGGAAATTAACGCTGATCTTTGAATTGTGATACAGTGACGTGTGTAGTTGAGCGCCGAACAATACCGCTTCCAACTCCCCTCCCCCCCCCCCCCCCCCCACACACATCCCACCCCACCCCATTTTTTTCCCCACCATCCTTACCCCATCTTCACCTGTCTCATTTCTGATACATGTTTCGGTAGATAACGTTCAGCTTTCCGGTGAATCCTTGGCGAAATCTTGCATAATCTGCGCTTTCTTTGTGTGCTTGTACATGTATTGTGAGTGCGGCCTAGGTAGTTAATTTGCACCATAGTCGAAAAACTAGTCGGATCTTGCCCTGTGATTTGATGACTCGTACGTGGAGGCATATCACCGTATGTGTGTGTGTGTGTGTGTGTGTGTGTGTGTGTGTGTGTGTGTGTGTGTGTGTGCACGGTGTGTGTGTGTGTGTCTGTGTGTGTGTGTCTGTGTGTGTGTGAGAGAGAGAGAGAGAGAACTTGGCTGTACATAATTTCGGGTAGTGACAGTGTTATACGCTTATTCGTGGCTGTTGGAATCATGTATGTGATTTACCGTACAAAAAATACAGACAAAAGTAAAGATGTATTACCCCCCAAAATGACTGTGTGTGTGTGTGTGTGTGTGTGTGTGTGTGTGTGTGTGTGTGTGTGTGTGTGTGTGTGTGTGCACGGTGTGTGTGTGTGTGTGTGTGTGTGTGTGTGTGTGTGTGTGTGTGTGTGCACGGTGTGTGTGTGTGTGTGTGTGTGTGTGTGTACAGTCAACGTTGCTGGTACCTATTCACTGTACCGAGATTACAAGCAACATGAAAATATGATTTATTCACACTTTTTCCAACGGCTTTTTTTTTTTTTTTTTTTCCTTCCCGAGTCGTCTTCGAAGGTAACACCATTGCAGTGTACGTTACAACACAAAACCAACCGTGCGATACATCACATCCAAGAGAGAACCCAACTAGTAGCGAACCGCATTACGTCATGTGTGCATGATGTGCCCGTGGCATTGCAAAACCTGTGATGGCAAATCGTCAAGCTTTGTAACCGCATTCTGTCGGCGTCTGGCGCATCTAGGTTTTGCAGAACAGCAGAGGGGGGGGGGGGGGGGGAGCGTTGTAGTGTAAATTGTCCTAATGACACGCGCTTGGCTGTGGCAGTAAATTGCACTTTCACTTCGTGACCGACCAGCGATGTCACGTCACGATGTCTTTGTTGGCTGCTTTTAAAGGTCTGCAATCTCAGCACAAAGCCGCAAACATTGCGTTTGTTGTTGTTGTTGTTGTTTTTTTTTTTTAACTGCGAGTCCTTCGACTGTGCATAATTCAGGCAACTCTGTCACAGCTGCAGAGTTTTCAGCGCTTCGGGGACTCTTATAAAACCAGAGCACCAGTTTGCCGTGACATTATTTGGCTTTTTGGTCAGTGAGCGAGACACATCGCTACAGTGTCTAGCGGACTGATGTTGAGTGCTGCACGATCTTTCTCGCTCAGTGTCAAAACGCAAACTGAGCTGTGAAATCAGGCTGCCCTTGGCTTTTATTGGGGTTTCAGGGACGCTGAAAACTCAGCAACTGTGACAGAGTTGACTGTGCTTGCACGGTCGACTCTGTATAATATTTTCACACTTCGGAAAGCTTTTTGTTGGGAGCTTAGATCTTTTTGAGATGGGTGTCTTCACTGGCCCTTCATTGACTTGTCAATAGGGCACGTTGTGAAAATCGTTCTACCGTGAATTTACGCCGCTATCGCTCCACAACACACGTTGAGGGATTGTAGCGTACGGGCAGTTAGCGCAGCAAAGCTTCGCAATTTGGATCCTAATGTTTTCTTTTTGTTTTTGTTTTTTTATTTGTTTGTTTTCCATATCGCATTTCGCCAAAATTTCGCTCATCAGCTATTTTGGATTAATATCTATGGTTGTTAAAAATTTAGGTCACAAGTTTCAAATATTTATTTCCATACTTGAAGATATTAAAAAAATCAGTTTTGCAAAATATATATCCGAAAAGCTTTGGCAAATCAGTGCAACTCCAAACGCACTATTCCAGAGGTGTTGTCGGTGTGTGTGGCCTCTTCAACACGGCGCAGTGATCTGATTTCACTGACTGCTGGTGTTCGACGCTCATTTCTTCACTTACTTCCGCCCTAGTGCGCGCGCAGACCGTGCAGCGCACGTGATTATCGGCGGGGAGAGAAATCGAGTTGACCCGTCATCCTTTGGTCTGGAACACTCGATTTGGGCTGTCTGGTTACATGGCTGTACTCTCTCTCTCTCTCTCTCTCTCTCTCTCTCTCTCTCTCTCTCTCTCTCTCTCTCTCTCTCTCTCTCTCTCTCTCTCTCTCTCTCTCTCTCTCCAGTATGTTTTTCAAGTTTTGTTGTTTGTTTTGTTTTGTTTTGTTGTTGTTTTTATTTGTTATTTGTTAGTCTGTTTGTAAGCTTTTTTCTGTCAGCGTGCCATCTTTTGCTGTTGTTTTTGTTTGTTTGTTTTCTGTTGTTTATTGTTGTTGTGTTTTGTTTTGGAATTTTTTGCTCTTTGTTTGTTGTTGTCTGTTTGTTTGCGTATTTTTTGTTTGTTTGTTTGTTTGTTTGTTGTATTTTGTTTGTTTGTTACCCTTGAGTATAACTTACCTATACAAGTATAATATATATATTATATAAGTATAGTGTCCAGTCCTGTAAAAAAAACGACAAAAACAGAATTTAAAAAAAAATGACTGGTTTTGCACCTGCGATGTACGGGGAGGGTAATATAACGAGTTTATTGTTTATTTACTTGTTTGTTTACAATGAAAATCAATCACACAGGTCGTCGTGAGCACTTCATCAATACACTTATCGACAAAGTCTTAAGGTTTCGTGGATCCTCTTGTGAAAATTGACAAATCAACGGAAGTTTGAATGAAAGCGTTAGTGCAAAATTACCCACGACATAATTATTTCGTCTGCCACAATGAGGTTGCTAGTGAAAATTGATTGGTACTGGCATTGAAGTGACAGGAGGGGTCTACAAAGCAAAAAAAAAAAAAAAAAAAAAAAAAGCGAATAGGTGAATGCGGTCTGTTCTAACGGACGATTGAATCGATACAGCGAAGTTAACTTGAATCGCTTTCTTTGTCAATGAAGTTGTATCCACACCGTCTTCAGGGATCTCCGGATCCTTTGCAACCATCACTCGATTCAGTGCTGGGGTTAGTCTCTCTCTCTCTCTCTCTCTCTCTGATCCATTGTGGTACATGTAATGCATGCCCTTTTCGGTGTTGCGTGTAAGTGCGCAGTTGCGGAAGTCGGAGAATGCCGGGATTCTGGGTCACGTGATTTATAACGGGTAAAAAAGCCCTGATGATGGATGATGGATCTAAAAACAAGATCCTGCCTTTGCGTGTACGCTTTACAGAGAGAGAGGGAGAGAGAGAGAGCCATACAGTATGCTTGCTTTGAACTTGGCACATTTTTTGTCAACTTTGCAAATGTTTCTCTCTCTCTCTCTCTCTCTCTCTCTCTGTTATAGACGTAGGCTATTTGAGCCTCATTCCTCATTCCTTGAAAAAGAAAATACAGTTTACTCAAGCATGAGGAAGGCAATGATGTAACTGTCGACGGTGGGCCAACCTTCTGGGGATAAGGAGTTGACTGTATATTTTTCATGTGTGCACGTGCAATTAAGTGCCACAGAGGGACTCTGTGTGTGTGTGTGTGTGTGTGTGTGTGTGTGTGTGTCTGTGTGTGTGTGTGTGTCTGTGTGTGTGGTTTAAATATGTCTGCACACACACACACACACACACACACACACACACACACACACACACACACACACACACACACACACACTTTTCATCCCTTGTCCTGACCCCTCCAAGGTACACAAACACTTCCAGACGCCTGCGCTGGTGCACAACGCTTTAGGCACCGGGCACACATTTCCTCAGCATCCGTTGCAGCCTGCAGCAGCAGCAGCACCACCGGCCACTGCTGTGCGTACGCGTCGCGGTAATTGTCCAAGACGAGTAGCACCAGGCTCCGTTGTCCGTGTCCCCAAACCCAGCATTATCTGTCCGCAGCCCCGCTGTTTCCTCCACACGCAAAGAGGCATCACGATCGCCAGGAACAAAGGGGGGTAATTTTGCCTGGGAAGGGAAACTACCCTGTCGCCTTTGTCCCTAATCATCGCCGTGCGGTCAGTAGTTAAACAGCCTGTAAGTGCGGCAGCGGAGACGGTGCTGGAAATGTGGTAGTTACCGCTACTGCTGGTTTAAAGTCTCAGTTCGTACGACATACGTACAACAGTGTGTGGAAAACTTTTTTTTTTATCAAGTGCGCTGAATCTGTGCATCAGAATCAGTCATTTAGGCTCAGTTCGCATAGTTCCGCCGGCGCCCGTCAGGGGGTGCAAGTGTATACCAGTCATGCGCTGGAGAGGCAAATAAACTCCAGTCGTCCACTAACGCTCAGTTGGTATAGTTCGCCCGTCAGGGGGTGCAAGTGTATACCAGTCATGCGCTGGAGAGGCAAATAAACTCCAGTCGTCCACTAACGCTCAGTTGGTATAGTTCGCCCGTTTGTGGGTGGAAATGTGCACCAGTCATGCGCAGGAGGGGCAAATAAACTCCAGTCGTCCACTAATGGGGGCGACTGTATCCCTGCAACGCGGGAGGGGGTGCAAATGTACTCCGGGGTCTGGCGAGGTGAAGTCACGACTTTACTTCATACGAAATATCGACGGAATTGACTGGTATACATTTGCACCCCCTAACGGGCGAACTATAACAACTGAGCGTCACTTCGGTCACAGTATAGCATCTAGAACCATTGTGGTGACTCTGGCCGGCGTATATGTTGCTCTAGTAGTGTACCGCGTACTGTTCTGAGCAGACGACATTATTTGGTTGCGGACTGAGGACCAGCTAGACGGCGCTGATTGGTTGCTATTTTCATCAGATCTTTCGCGTCCCACTCTGTGCAAAAATGGACCGTAGGCTCAAACAGAATCGTATTTCTCTAATTATTAGAAGCCACAAAGTCACGAAAACGACCGCGATAGCCAAATAAAACATCCTTCCATCCGGCAAATAACATAAGAGCTTCGAACGCGGCAGTTTTTCCACCTCAGAGGCGTTACTGAGGAACATAGAGGCTTTAAGACACCCCCTCCCCACCCCGAACCCCTCCTCGAGGTGGCCGCAGGCGTGGTTATGTGGAGACTAGGAGTACCTCCAGTGGTCGTCAAATCGCCGCATGGTCGCGGCTGGTGAACTTTCCAAGGGCGACGATTTGCATGATCGACTTTAATGTCGGTGGCCGGACTTAGATCTGCGCGAGTGACCGCACGAGTGGTTTGAATCGACCCTCTCCGGTGTCGTGAAGTTTGACTGAGGTACTGGGTTAAGCGTCTGGACTCTGCAGGCAGAATTCCCTAAGTCGAAATACTTAAATTCAGTTGCCTGTACTGACGAATGAGATTAGTTCAACTGGTAGCACGTTCACAGTACAGGGCCAGCTGAATCTGATCCCATTAGAAAAGTGAAAGAAAGACTCTGGCCTCGTAAAATCATACTTAAAACTTTGGCGTCGGTAATGTTCACAAGATCGCAGCAGATCACTAGAAATGCCTGCCTACAACATGTGCTTCGCCTTCAGTGCTGATGTTTTTTAATTCGGGTTTTTTTTTTTCGGGTTTTGTTTTCTTTTTTTCGGTTTTTTTTTTTTCGTTTGTTTGTTTGTTTGTTTGTTTGTTTGTTTTTTTGGTTTGTTTTTTTTTGGGGGGAGGGGCATATCTGAGACACACAAACATAGATAGATAGATAGATAGATAGATAGATAGATAGATAGATAGATACAGTAGAACCTCTTTTGGGTGACCACCCCTTTGAGAGACCACCTGCCTGTGCAGACCAATGTTACAATGATACTGGGTTGCACTTCTTCACTGTCTGAAACTTCTTTTGGGTGGCCACCTCTCTTTTAAGACCACTCTTATCTGGCCAAAGGAGTGGTCGCCCAAAAGAAGTTGTACTGTATAACAAATAGTGACATACATACAAACATTCATACACTGGAACACAAGGCAAGCTCAACCCTAAATCTAAACCTAACCCTAACCCTAAACCGATCTATGCAGGCGAACCCTACTAAATGAGCGTGGCTGTGTTGGTATAGGTCGCCCAATACGGCCCAAGGGTACAGTCTAACTTCACTTCGAAGATTGAATGTCAGTACCAAGGCAGTATTTTACTTGTTGGTGTCAGGAAAGGCTACCAAATGCCTTTAAAAATACTAAAATGTGTTTTCTTAAGTTGGGTCTCCCCCCATGGTCCCTCAGCAGTTCGCTGCCTCTGCACCTAGGTTTCAGTCTTCTACTTCTTCTAATCTTCTTCTTTTTTGTTCCTCTGCAATTCCCCAGCCGGGTAGGGCTTACTTGCTTGATTGAGGCAGGTCAATCAGGTACGCATCAGTTACGTAACACTCTTTCTTGTTCACGTTTCCTCAGTGCAGGTACAACACCGGTCTCCTGGCCTGCACGCTCTTACAAGAACTTGGTTGTTACACGCGCCATCAGGCAACACCGTGAACGATCACCCGTATCGAACTTCGACACGTCGTAATTTCCAGCCGATTGATGTGTACCCGTAATGATAGACCGCCGGTATTACGACATGCCGTCAACCGGCAACCACCCCCTTCACGCCAGGAAACGACACGTCGTTTGCAACAAAGCTCGGAGTAGAAGGATTACTTCCCCCTGTAACGATTATGCCCCCTGCATACGGAAACGGGTCCGGGTGCAGACAGGGGGACTTCAAAGCCTTTAAAGCCTGTAGCGCCCGTGGACATGTGATCGACCCGCGGGGAGAAAGTGCCAGAGAAGGGGGGGGGGGGGGGGAACAGGTAATATAGGGTAAGCTGGAAATGACTGTGGAGACATCCCCCCCCCCTCTCTCGCGTACCTGGCAAGCAAAACACCAACAAAGAAAGATCGTATTGGACGAAAATTCGGAAATATATATATTTTTTAAAGTTTGCGTTCATAGACTTGCGAAAAGAAGCTCCCTGCAAGAGCACTTATTAAATTCTTTAAGGGCATACTGTTACTTTTGGTCAAAACGATTCTGTGTGAAACGACACCTGGCAAGCGAAACCCCCAAAAGAAAGACCGTAGTGGACGAAAATTTGGAAAGAATGTTTGTTTGTTTGTTTTGTTTAAAAGTTTGCGTTCATAGACTTGCGAAAAGAAGCTCCATGCAAGAGCATTTTTTACATTCTATAAGGGTATAAACTTGTTACTTTTGGTCAAAACGATTCTGTGTGAAACGACACCTGGCAAGCGAAACCCCCAAAAGAAAGACCGTAGTGAACGAAAATTTGGAAAGAATGTTAACTTTGTTTGTTTGTTTGTTTGTTTGTTTTGTTTAAAAGTTTGCGTTCATAGACTTGCGAAAAGAAGCTCCATGCAAGAGCATTTTTTACATTCTATAAGGGTATAAACTTGTTACTTTTGGTCAAAACGATTCTGTGTGAAACGACTCCTTCTGAGTGACACATAGGAGAATAATTATGTTGGACAAAAACAATCTTTGACACATATTGGTAGCCTGTTTGTTGTTTGTTGTTGTTTGTTGTTTTTTGAAACACGCTGTTTTGACTTTCTGTCGATCTAGCAGACATTTTACATTTTGTTGTTGTTTTGGTTTTTTGGTTGTTGTTGCTTTTGTTTGTTTGTTTGTTGTTGTTTTGTTTATTTGTTTGTTTTGTTTTGTTTGTTTTGGTTGTTTTTTAGTTTGGGTTTTTTGTTTTTGTATTGTTTTTTGGTTTTTGTGTGTGTGTGTGTGTGGGGGGGGGGGGTTCTGGTTTGTTTGTTTTTTGGTTGTTTTTTTTTTTGGGGGGGGGTGTTTTTTTTGGGGGGGGGTTGGGGGGGGGGAGGAGGGGGTGTGAAGGAAGTGACCAGCGCAGGTTAAAAAATTAACAACAATAAAAGACCAGTCAGGTGCAGTCTTACCCTATAACCGGGACCCCCATTCGAGAAAAAGACCTTTCCCCCTGGACTCCACATAGCCGCATGCACATAAGGTTACAGACCGGTAATAGCTTCCGGGTCATGTAGTAAGGACTACGCTAAATATAGTAGAAGATCTTTGCCCTATTAAAATTTGTGTGCAGAGTAAAAAATGGCCATCTGGTGCTTTAATGCCAGGTAATAGTAAAATTAGGGAAAAATGAGCCTGGCTTGTGGACTATTTGTATTCATGCGCGGCTGGCACAGGAGCCAGCAGACGACCGTGGAATGAGGGGGTATGTGGTTGCTGCCAACATTGCCAAAAAACGGAATATTGGAATTTGTTGAAATTTGCGCCACACATGAGTCTGTGGCTGCTTGATTTTTGTGATTTTTTTTTATTTTTATTATTTTTTTTATTATTTTTTTTTTTTTTTGGGGGGGGGGGGGTGAATTTTAAAGCGTTTCTAGGGTGTCATCTGCAACCTTATGTGTAAGAGGAATATAACCGTTTTCCTCCAGATTTGCATCTCTGGTACGTAGCCTAACCTCCCCTATGGTGAGTTGGTGACCGAGATGTCAGGGAGACAACTCCACGTGATTTTTTTCCCCAAAGAACGATAACAACCCGTCCCCATAGACATGTTGAAACTGGTTCTTCTGTCTTATTTTGCTCTTGACAGTGCGTGGTGCAAGGTTATATCACGTGAACGGCGTTCTGCACAGACATACGGCAGAGATCCAGAAACAGCAGTAAAACACGAGGAGCGTGACTGCCTGCCTGAAGATGGCGGTCTTTAACAGGATTAGCGCGTCAAGCAGGCCATAAATCTACATCCCTTGTAATGAAGAGGATCCCTGTTTTTATATACCCGGAGTTCCCTTTCGGAAGCGGCGGAGAGATTTAGCTTTGTGATACCGGCGCAATACGTTGCAGAACTGGGGCATGGGGATGGGTGGTGTGGAGGGGAGAGAGGGGGGGGGTGGAGGCGGGGTGGAGGTTTGTGTGTGTGTGTGTGTGTGTGTGTGTGTGTGAGAGAGAGAGAGAGAGTATTCTCTGTGTGTGTGTGTGTGTGTGTGTGTGTGTGTGTGTGTGTGTGTGTGTGAGAGAGAGAGAGAGAGGTGTGTGTGTGTGTGTGTGAGAGAGAGAGAGAGAGAGTATTCTGTGTGTGTGTGTGTGTGTGTGTGTGTGTGTGTGTGTGTGTGTGTGTGTGTGTGTTTTCACCATTTAGTTTTACAGGGGTTTTTTTTTTGTTTTTTTTTTTAATAAAGCCCCACTGAAGACAGCACTTGTAACTTGTCACTGTTTTGATCTTATTCATTTAAACACACACACACACACACACACACACACACACACACACACACACACACACACACACACACATTCCTTTCGTAAAGACAGGAGAACCGTAATAAATCAGTTCAAAAGTCACCCATTAAAACACAACCCAACCCCCCCCCCCCCCCCCCCCCCCCCCCATCCCTCCTTCCCCAGTCTCTCTCCCGCAACCACCACCCCCCAGCCGCAACTCTGTCCTCAGTTCTAGTTAACACAGGGGCCTGTGTCAAGAGGTGTGACAAGTAAATGGTGATGTATGCGGGCTCTGGTTCAATAGGTCTGAGGGTTTCCTCCGTCTAACGTACGCGTCCCGTAAATTCAAAGTCACCCTCGATCCATCGACCTGATTTTGTTTTCCTGTCCCGGACAAAAGGGGAGGACGCCTCAACCTCGTGATCACTCGGGGGTGTACTCAAAAAAGGGCGCGTGTTTTTCCAGTGCTATCCGCTTTCGATGTAGCACCGCCAAGACGGAGTGTTTCCAAACGGTAGCACCGAATGTTTCCATTTGCAACTTTGAGTGGCACTGAGTGTTTCCATTTTTACTTCTGAGTAGCACCGATAGTTTCCAGTTTTTACTTTCAGTAGCACTGAGTGTTGCCATTTTTACTTCTGAGTAGCACCGATAGTTTCCAGTTTTTACTTTCAGTAGCACTGAGTGTTGCCATTTTTAATTCTGAGTAGCACCGATAGTTTCCAGTTTTTACTTTCAGTAGCACTGAGTGTTTCCATTTTCAACTTTGAGTAGCGGCGAGCGTTTCCATTTGTAACTTCGAGTACCACCGCGTGTTTCAGTCCATCAGACTGCCTATCTGCCAAGCGGACTGTTGACCAGCTCCATATTGTACTTGCTTAGAAAAATCTGTCTGGTGCACAAAAATGTTATCGGACCTCCATAGCAGCTTCATACCCTAATCCTCATCATCGTGCATTGCAAAAACTGCCTCAGCTTCCGAAACTTTCCGTGCATTCAATCCAGATTTACAACTAACGCGGAAGAGTATCGCACTAGTAATGCTTTCTTCCTCTTTAAAAAAAAATACAATCACGTCGTATGTATCGGGCTAATGTACTGGAATTTCTTCATCTTTTCTTCTTCTCCTCCTCCACTTGGGGAGCAGGGGTGGCCGAATGGTAGAGCGCTGGACTTGTAATGATCGGGTCGTAAGTTCGTATCCCGGCTGGGGCCAAATATTTGTGCTGGCTTTTTCATCGTTGCCCCGTCTTTGATATCACCCATATGTGGTGGGAAAGGACGTTAAACCCCCAAACACCCACCCGCCCTCCGTCCTTCTCCTTTTTCTATTTCTTCTTTACATTTATCTTCCTTCTTCTTCTCCTTGTTGTTCCTATTCTTTTCCTCTTCTTTTTTTTTTCTTTCTTTTCTTTCTTTCGTTCTTTTTTCCTCGGTGCGTGCTTCCCAGGCGAGAAATCTGATTGGCTATTGGACGTGCAATAATTGATCATATCCTGCGCGTGAAGCACGAGATGAAATGATGAGGAAAAGGGAGAGCTCTGTAAAGGGAAATTACTCCGGGTGCGCAGAACCCTATCAGCACGTCTGCTTCACCGTACACCGAAACGGTTCCAAACCGTTGTCGTAAAAACATTTTGTTGTTTTCCAATACACGGGCTGCGAAGAGTAGCGATTCCCCGGGGCTACGCGATGCTATTGAACGAGGGCACGTGCAAAGTATGCCCCCCTCCGCCCCCTCCCCAACCCCACACCCCCGGGCCTAAAACCCCTACTCTCCACAACTCCCTAGGCCCTTTCCCTCCCTCTTTTGATGGGAAGCACCCACATTAATTTTGCTACAGGTTCACAAGGCAACGCCGTCTGGCAGGTTTAAGATGGAAGGTGCATCTTTGAGTTGTTCTCTGTTTCAAGTTCTTTAAAAAAAATTGTTTGTGGAGCGTAATTAGATTTTGAATTTATATCTATCCACTTTCCTCCCTTATCATCCTGAGTGTGTGTTTATACGGCTATCGTCTGCTTAGAGGATACATCTGGCGTCTGTTCTCAAGCGGAAACTCCTGCTTCTTCTTCTTCTTCTTCTTCTTTTTTTTCAACAGACCCGTGCTTGCGAGTCCGATATCTAAGTTCAGCCTGCGCTCATAATTACATACTATAAAGAATGATGCGCGGGCTTGCAGTCACTGAGAACAGTCGGAACATCCAGGAAAGTTTCGGGGTGAGCGATGGCCTAACAGGCAGCGCGTCGGACTTGGCCGCTGTTACGGCGACGGAGCGTGGGTTCGAGCCCAGGTCGAGCTAGTGATATGTGAAACCGGTATTTTTTTCTGGCTACCGGGCTGCTTATTTGGGGTTTCTCTCCGGGTTATCCGGCTTTCTCCCGGAAAAGTTGAAAGTTGAAAAAGTTGAAAAATAGGATAGGTATTGGGTGGCGCTGCACCGCGCTTCCTCCGGGGGAAGGAGCTCGAATTTCCCCAAAAGGACAAGAAAATAGTTACAACAAACTAAAGACCATGTCTCCAGCAATCGCATCAGAAGCGGAAAATTGATCCCTTGTCCTCCAGCGTACGGAGGGGGGGGGGGGGGGGGGGCGAGGTGGCCGAATGGTAGAGCGCTGGACTTCTAATGCTCGGGACGTGAGTTCGTATCCCGGCTGGGGTCAAATATTTGTGCTGGCTTTTTCATCGTTGTCCGGTCTTTGATATCACCCATATGGGTGGAAAAGGACGTTAAACCCCCAAACACCCACGCCCGCTCCAGCGTACGGAGCGAGGTGTTGTGTCTCCGTGACTGACACAAAAAAGGGAGATAACGCTTCTTTGCCTCAAAAGATCCAGTTTCATCTCCCGGGCGTCATCTCCATCACGAGGTCACACACAAAGAGCAAGATAACGCTTCTTTGCGACGGGAGATCCAACAATGACTCTAACTTTGAGCGTCGATCATCTCCATCGCAACGATACATACATCGAGATTACGCTTCTTCGCGGCGAAAGATCCAGCAAGGACTCTCCGTCGCAAGGTTATACACAAGCAGCGAGTCGACGCTTCTCTGCGCTCGTAAATCCAACAACAAGGAGCGTCACCTCTATCGCAAGGTCACACACACACACACACACACACACACACACACACACACACACACACACACACACACAGATGACGCTTCTTTGCGGCGGAGGATCCAACAAGGACTCCCGACTCTGGAGTCACCTCCACCGCAAGGTCACACACAATGAGCGGGACGACGCTTTGCGTCGGGGAATCTAACCAGGGGAGTCATCCATTGCGCAAGGTTACATACAGAGCGAGACATAGCTTCTTTTCAGCAAAACAAGAAGATCCAACAAGGGCATCGACTCCTGAGTCTTATCATGATATCCACTGCAAGGTCATAGACAGCGAGATAACGATTCTTCGCGACGGATAAGACACCCACAAAAGAGCGAGACGACGATTCTTTGCGTCGGGGGCTGGGGCTGTGGCTGTGACGAGCGGAATCTCCATCGCGGCAAGGTCACACACAAGACAAGAAGACTGTGCTTCTTAACGACGGAAGGTTCAAGCAAGACTAGCTTTGACCTCGACAGCGCCGTTGAAGCAGGAAATCGCTCAGCGACCGTCCTTTGGGTGTATTCCTCGCGCTGCGGCAAACTCGTTTGACCCAGAACTTGGCGGCTGTATTTGCTAGACAATTTGTCTGCTGCCCGTCTTTCACCGCGCTGAATGGGAGGGAGACAAATTGAATCAACAGCCAGTTTCCCGCCACAGTTTTCACTGGCGAAGGGCAACGGGTTAACGGTTTGTTGGCTTGGATGATGGGATTTGTGTTATAATGACGCGGTGAGGTGATGTTGCAGACGGACGATGTTGAACGATAAACAATTCATTTTAAACTGTGACAGCGGAGTTTCTTTAATGAATGTTCGTTTTTCAAAAGGTAAAATTAAATTTTCTGTTGTTATTTGTTTGTTTTTGTGTGTTTTGCTTTGTTTTTGTGTTTGTCGCGCGTTTGGTTTGTTGTTGTACTTGTTGTTGTTTTGTTGTTGTTTTTTGTTTGGTTTGTTGTTGTTGTTGGCGGCGGTGGTGGTGGTTTTGTTTGGTTGTTTGTTTGTTAAATCATTTATTTATTTATTTTATTTATCGTCTTGTTTTTGTGTGTGTGTGTGTGTGTGTGTGTGTGTGTGTGTGTGTGTGTGGTTTGTTGTTGTTGTTGTTGTTGTTTTATGGGGGAGTCGTTTTTCCGTGCTGTTTGTTTGTTTGTTTGTTTTGAAATAAAGGCAGACTTTGATTTGATCCTTCCGTCTCTGTCCTCCGTGGGCTCCCATCCCCTTCCCCCGACACACACACACACACACACACACACACACACACACACACACACACACACACACACACACCACCCTCTGCCCCATACCGAGTAGAGATGAAAAAGCGAAAACCAACCCGCAGCCTTTCTTCAGAAGTAGGAAAACCCCTCCAGCCCGAGAAAATTCCCATAATCCCCCTAAAAGAAACCGTGCTCCAGAGAAACTCTTCGTCCGCCTCTTTTTCAAATCCAGCTCATATTGCCACGCATGCCTTCTAACCGTCCTTCCCAAACGTTCCACACAGACCCCCCACAAACCCACCAGAAACCCGCAGTAATCTGCTTGCACACAAACTGGATACGTCATCAACAGTTGTGCTTCTCGGTGTCACTTCTCGTCCATTTCCTCAGGCACGTGCGGTAAAAGCCTAAAGGGTCGGATTCTGCCGAGGGTTCGTGGAGGACAATGAATGCCCCCTTCGCACGCGATTTAGTAAAGGGGATGTTGGAGGACTCACGTGATCTTTAGAGCGCGGCGGTTTGGAGGCAGATAGTGTGTCGGTGGATATAGGGTAACTTTTTTTTTTTTTTTTTTTGGTCGGTGGGCGTGAGCCGAGTTGATATGTGACCGATCACCACGAAACCAGTCTTAACTCGCGCAGGGTGGAACAGAGCTACAGGCAGAAAATGAATGGGTGGTGGGGGTCTGTGTGGGTCATTTTCACTTCTTTGCAGATATAGAATCTTCAAACATCAAATTTTCATGTGGGTGTAATATTGTACCTCAATAATGTCATTAAATGGACGAAAATCAAGTTTTATTTGCATGGTCTTGACCGAAAACAGACTACTGTTTTCGCGAATTGACCTATTTTTGACCGAGTAAAACCCGCAGTGTTGAACCTGTCTGCCAGTACTTAAGATGATGGGGTTCGATTCCTGGCTAGGAAATTAATTTTTTTTTATTTTTTTTTTTTTTATTCTCTTTTTTTAAGGTACATTTGACCAAAAAAAGACACATGAACACAGTACCAAAACAAACAAACAAACAAAAACCCCAAAATCACAATACAAAAAACAAAACCAAAAGCTACCAAATACAACAGCAATGTCACAATACAACTTAGACAAGAGCAAAACCCCCAAAAGTAATATCCCCCCCCCCCCTCCCAAAAAAAAAAAAACAAAAAAACTTACAATATTATATATGCAATAAAAATAAAAATAAATTTTTTCTATATATATAAATAAAAAACCAAAAAACAAACAAACAAAAAAAAACACAGACAAATGACATCGACGGAAAGGCTGCTGAGGCTTTAACTACACTGATAGAAGGTTAACTCGTCAAAGACTAAAATAGATACACACTACACACAAGTGTGCACACATGTCAAAACCACATACAACACATCAACATAATCCCTCCAACACATCAACATGATCCCTCCTATGATTGTGTGTGTACCAGATAAATATCCTTCTTATAACCCTTTTAACTGTTTTTAAATAGCCCAGCAGCGAACACACACTACAAAAAAAAAAAAAAAATCACACACACACACACACACACACACACGCTCATGCACACTCCCAATCACATGGAATTGGACACAGGCCCCCTGTATCAACAAAAACAATGGCATCAGTTAATCTATTTTGTAGTACAGTGTAGTAGCAATATTAAAAGTCCGGCTTTTTGTTGTTGATTTTAACTAATTTAAGTGTCCATAACCAATTTCTTGTAGAGAAGCCAACACTGGAGAAATTTTGTTTCTTTGTTTGTGACAATGGAGAAATAATGTTCAATTCTATACCTTGATTTCAAAACAGATGCAAAATTATTAACAATGGGGTCCGAGCCTTGCAACTTGCACTTATAGATAAAGAACTTTGCCAACAGTATAATAAAATCCATTGCTCTGTCAGTTTTAACATTCTTTGTAGTGTTAAATAAAATAAGCTCCTCATTTAATACAAATCTCTCACAATGCAGACATTTCTCACGTATTAGCAGCAGCAAGCTGTCCCAAAAATTCCTCACTAGATGGCAATGCCAAAACAAATGTTCAGTAGTCTCAAGTTCCTGGTGACAGAAGGAGCACAATGCTGAGTCAACTAACTTACATTTATACAGAAATTTTCTGGTTGGGAGAATACGGTGCAGCAGTCTGATTTGAAACCATTGCAACTGAGTGTCAGCTGTCACAGTGAATACTTTAGTAAAAATAGTTTTCCAGTCAAGGTCTGCATACAAAGTATTCCACCTGTAGACAGCTGTTGGAGCAATATCAGATTCTAGTAAAAGAGTTTTCACAGCTTTGTTGCCCCTACGTATACAAGACCAAACTTTACTGCCATGTTCATTGTCTCCTGTTGTCAAAGTACATGTATCACATTTACATTTTGCTTGGTACTGCTTGATTGCCCGAAGAACTCCCTCATAAGTTAAGAAAGTTGTGGTGGAAATATTAGGATACCTCTGTCTAAACTCATCAAAGGAGAAAAACCTACCCTCCTTCCCAACAAGGTCTTTTATCTGCAAAATGTTTGCATTCACCCAGTCCCTAATGTACACAACTCTTTTGTCTCTTATGATGTTTATATTATAATGGATGTTATCTGCTAGAAAACCATTCACATCTAGTAGTGTGTGTTTAGAGCACAATTTCTTATAGTGTTTCAATACATCAACCCAGAATGGATTATTTACCCTTTGCATGACCACATTGGCGTATTCCCCACCAAACTGACTTAACTTTTTAAGACCTGGGTAAATGCAATCGATTAAATGCGTGAGTGTCAAGTCAAAATTCTCAATTCTTCTTAACCAGCTAATTTTCATTGTCGACAAGAAGACATAGACATCACACATTTTCAAACCCCCTTCACTATAATCCTTACAGACAACAGACTTTTTAATCCTATTTTGCTTGCCATTCCACAAAAATTGAAACAACATGTTCTGAAGCTGCTTAAGGAACTCAGCAGGAGGATCCGGCAAGTTAATAAAGAGATATGTGAGTTTTGATAAAACCATAGTCTTAATGATGATTATTTTACCTAGAGGAGTTAATTGCCTTTTTTTCCAGACGCCCAAAGTTCTACCAATTTCAATTAGCTTTCCTTCATAATTCAAACGACTAATCTCTTTAGTGACAGTAGAAAACTTCATACCCAAAACTTTAAAAATACCAGGGTCCCATTGAAAGTTTCTATCTCTCATATATCTAACTTGGCAGTTCCTCCTACAACCGATCCATACTACTTGTGTTTTGTCATTGTTAATTCGCAAGCCAGACAGTTCAGAAAAACGGTCTAGCGTGCGAATTGCTTCATTAAACGATTTCTCACTACCATCAAGAAAGCATGTTGTATCGTCAGCGAATAAAGACAGAAGGACTTCCTTGTCCTTTACTTTAAAACCCTTAATATCAGTATTTTTTCTAAGCAACAGAGACAAGATTTCTGCACAAATAAGGTAAAAATATGGTGAGACGGGATCGCCTTGTCTACAACCTCTCTCTAAGAGGAACCATTCTGAATACTGGCCATTGATATAAACACACGAAGAAGCATTACTGTACAAAGTTTTAAACCAACGGATCAAATTTTCCGGAAATTTGAAGAAAAGGAGTGATTTCTCTAAAAATGACCAAGATACACTGTCGAAAGCTTTTTCAAAATCTACCATAAGAAGCAGTCCCGGTACATTTTCTCTTTCTGCATACAGTAGCACATCGTACAGCAAGCGTAAATTCTCACCGATATACCTTCCTTTAATAAAACCTTTCTGACAATCATGGATAATACTTGGTAGAACAGATTGTAATCGCCGTGCAATACATGCAGAGCCAATCTTATAAGAAACATTCAACAGTGATATTGGTCGCCAGTTTTTTATAAGCCGTTTCGATTTACCATCCTTAGGAATGCAGGTGATGACACCCTGTCTCTGAGTTACTGATAACTGCCCTTTACAAAAACCATCATTAATCGAACGCACAAGAAACATTCCAATGTCTCGGAAGAAAAATTTATAAAATTCAGTGGTGAAGCCATCAGACCCAGGGCTTTTAAAATTCTTCATGTCCTTCAACACTGACAGAGCTTCTTCATAGGTTAAAGGACCTTCAATAGAATTACTCTCCTCAGGGGACAGAGTTGGGACATCATGTAACAGCTGGTGTAAATCTATATCAACCACCTCTCTCTGCCTAAACAAGTCCTTATAAAATGATTTGACCTCATTCAGAATATCTTTCTGATCACTCAAAATCTCACCGTTACTTTTCTCAAGAAAACTCATGGACCTATTAGCAAAATTTCTATTTTCCAAATTGCAAAAATACCTACTAACCTTTTCACCCTCTTTGAGCCACCTAACCCTTGCTCTAACTGCCATCCCTTCCACTCTCTTGTTCCTTAACTCCTTCAACTCATTTTTCATGTCCTCTAGTTGATTCACTGTAATATCAGTTACATTTTTTTTCTAAAACACTGATGTTCCCTAATAGTTTCTTTTCTCGCTCTGTTTCCTCTTTCTTTTTATGGGATGCGTAAGATATTGTTCTACCTCGTATTTCTAATAATAACATCTCAAAAAATAATTGATCTGAAATCTGTAATAGGAAAAGGAAATTAATTTTTGTACTGGATTTTTTTTTTTTTTTTTTTTTTTTTGGGGGGGGGGGGGGGCACTCCGACTCTAAAGTCAGGTCACCTTTGCATAGTTCAAAAGGGCGTTAAGTCCTCACATCTCTCTCTCTCTCTCTCTCTCTCTCTCTCACACACACACACACACACACACACACACACACACACACACACACACACACACACGTGGACCTTCTCTTCCGCCACTCCTATTTCCCCATCCTCCCAAACAGCAAATAAGCAACAAGTATACAAACGACCAAATAAAGCTCTCTCTCTCTCTCTCTCTCTCTCTCTCTCTCTCTCTGTGTGATGTGTGTGGGGGGGGGGGGCTTTGTTTTGTCGTTGTTGTTGTTGTTGTTGTTGTTTTCTTCA